>VZRS01014153.1:0-53622 GCA_013398055.1 Ifrita kowaldi | reverse complement strand
CCTCCTCCCCCCCCCTTCGTTTCTAGTTCCCCTGGCAGGCACAGCTCCTTGGCTCCAGAAGCTTGTTAGGTATTTGTCATCAAAGATTTTATTCTTCCTTCCATAAAGTTCACCCACGATGACAAAACTAATGAATGACTCTAAGAAGCATCATGATATTCTAGCTAAAGGAAGCCAAAAGAATAGCTGAAGTGTCTTTCCTTCTTTTTTTTTTTTTTCTAGCTGTCAATGTTTTAATTTCTCAATTAACATCACTTGCAACCCTAGTAAGTATTAACAATCTTTTGAATCTTATGTGGGTTTTTAAATATGAAGGGCTTTGTTATCTTCACAGACTTTTAAAGATAGATTGATAAACTGTAAATAGTACAAATTTGATATGGCATCTTGAGTTGATATATCTAGAAGACTTTCTGAAATAAATTACTTTCAACCCTTTATCTGTTATTAACTCTTCAGGAATCACACAGTATTCAGTAACGTGAAATATGAACAGCTCTGAATCTGAAATAATCTGAAAATACATACCCATTACTGTTTAATTCAAATTCAATACTGGAGAACTTCAATGCTTTTAATTTTGTTTCTTCTCTCTGATTAAACTTTTGCAATTCCTTACTTCACCTTTAAAAAATGCTTGCCTCTCTAAAATATGCCTTCTGCAGTTCTGGATTTACATATCTTCATATTCAAAGGTAAAGATTTAAAATTTTAACTTATGTAATACTTAAAATCACATTTTTGATGCAGAATTGCACTGTGCTCTACATAAACACCCTCAGTTTTGGACTGCCGAGAACCAGGCCAGGATTCCTGTTTTCTGGTTTCATTCTAAGGCAGGCTGAAGCAGGGAGGGAAGGGAATGAGCATATCCCAAGCTGACACACCTTATGATGATGGAGGAGTTAATAGAAAGCCTTGGAGAAAAGTGTTGTTAAGTTTGACCCACAACTTCTGACATAAAAGGGGACATGCATTTACACGTGTTTTGCTGCTGTAAGATGCGCTGCTACAGACCATACTGCTTCTACCTTTCTTGGGATTTTCATTTAATCCTGACAAAACAAGGCTTGGAGTATTCAAGGAAAGGTAGTTCTTGAGATGAGAACAGAATTTCCTCAAAGGAAAAAGAAAAACTTAATTGTGGATTAATTTTGTCCCTAATTCCTATTACCTGGAATATTTGATGCTGTTGTGTGGTCTGATTCTCTAGCAGCTAATGGTTCCCAAGTAGTTCAAAACAATACCATCTTTTAGCTAAACAAATTTCTTAGTTTAGCTCAAGCCAACTGCTCTGCCTCTGTGGGATCATCTTTTCCAGACACTGGGTTCTTCTGGTGAGAATGAAGGCGCTACCAAATACTTTTGTGTCAGCTTCATCTTTACAGCACATAGATCTGTGCCCTGATTGCTTCTTTTTAGATTACTCCTAGGCAAAGCACTGGGTAAATAATCCACCTTATTTATTTACAATATGAGGTTTACTTATGCAAAAAAAAAAAAAGAAAAAAAAGAAAAAAAAAAACAAAAGAGGAAGAAGGATGCACACTTTCAGGATTCCTCTTTGCAAGAAGATTCTTCCATTTATCTTCATTGCCAGGGCTGTTCACTGTGGTGAAAACAAATTTTGAGACACCTTTCCAACCTGCCTGAATAACAAACTCAGATGTTATGGTACTGCCACTTTTTGGTTTTGAGTTTTTGTCCTTATGCTGAGCAAGTCTTTCCTTATGTTTGCACGTACACAGTAGATTTTTCTGACATCTGTACTGCCTCCTGGCTGGGATGTATTATATTTCTGAAGACATTGGATTTTCAGAGATTTGTAGGATAACAGCTGGTTTTCTTACATGCTGTTGTTACCCACTGGAGGTAGTCCAGCTTGCAGACTGTGATCCCTTGGGGATATTTTGCCTTAGCCACACAGGAGTGCACTTGCTGTCCATATTTCATATGAACCATTCAGTTGTGTGTTCAGCTACCGTACCAGAAATTATTTGAACTTCACTTTGCTATTTCAAACATTTCCATTAAAAAATTTCAGTTATGTGTAGGTACTGCCTTAGAATGATTTTGGTCTTCTTCCATTTATCCAGAAAAGTGGCTATGCTTAACAACTGCACAAGGGAAGAGGCTGCACTGCAGGTAGAACTGATGCCACCTTTCTGCTCTTCAGTCTGTACTCAGACTGAGCAACGGTTTCCACAGGTATGATTAGATACTTTACAAAGCTGAAGTAAATGTTTCTACTGTCTTCATTTTTCTTGTTTAATTTCTCCTTGAACTTTTTGCTGCTGTGCTTTGGGCTATCGATTTAAGACATTGAGCAAAATAGACTAGTAAGTTGCCATTATTCACTCTGGAAGTATTTATTCTTCTTTTTTTTTTTCTTCAGCACTACGCTGTTAACTTTGTGTTTTTGTTTAATATAGTCTGTATCAAAAACAAAGGCAAAGTTGTCATGCTTGTAATAGACACACCAGCCTTAGTATGGCTTTTGAAATCTTCTTTACTTTTACTACATACTCTTAGGTTTTTGTTTCTAACAGAGTTGCTTGAAATCTTGTTTCTGGTAGCATTTACTTTAATTTATACATGACATTTTGAAGTACATTCTTTCTATCTGTGAAACTACATGAAGAAAAAAGCATGATCCACAATTTTCTTCTGTGGCTTCTCTTCATCTTCCACGTGCATCTCTCTGTGGTTCTATGATCATGTAAGAGGTTGTGATGGTGCAGATGTTGGAACCTTGTCCTGAATGCTCTCTAGGATTTTGTAAAGTTCTACAGGTCTTGCTATTCCACCACATACACAGATGAAATTTGATTAAATTGCTGACTTTCAAAGGCAATGAGAAGCTTTTTTGTTTGTTTGTTTAATTTAAGAATAAATAATTCTCTATTGACACCAATGGTCTCCACCTGTACATACAAAATTGGTCAAACTGGTCAGACCAATGGCCTATTTCCCATCTCCAGCAGTGCACAACAGCAGACACATGCAGAATAACATAAGAACAGGGGAACAGCTGTGATACTTCCCAGCTCCCAGCACTGGGACTTGTTAAGCCATGGATGGCAGCTTTGGGTTTAATAGTCCTTGATGGATTTTTCTTCCAAGAATAGGAAGCAATCAAAGCATTTCACACTGGTAACATCTCATGGCAAAACTTCTACAACTTAACTACGTCTGCTTTTACATCTCTGAGATCCCTGACCACAATTCGCCCTTTCACATAATTCTTTGACACTGTATGGATTTGCTGCATTTTAAAATTTTTATTTCATGTCCCTTTTTATCTGATAGAACACTATCTTCATAAAGGAGTGTTGAAAATAGCTAAATTGCTGAACTTTTCTCCAGACTCACCATAAACAGTAAATAAATTTTCTTCATGGAATCCAAGGTTGTGGAGTTTGTTTTGTTTTATTTTTGCAAGGATTAATGCAAGTTTTGCCTTCTGTATTTTTTATGGCATTTGCTAAGATGTGCTCCTTCATTGTTTCCTTCCTCCACTAGAAGATTGTGAGCTTCATAGTGTGTTCTCTTTCTTTCCAGACTTTTGAGGACATTGTCACATACAGAGTGGTTTGCATTGGCAGAGAATCTGCAACAATCTCGTAGATACTGCATGACTAGTTCCAAAAGATCTGTTCTGATTTTTCTCCAAGGTACAATACCTTTCTGTAATTCTAATATCAAGTCTTAGTATTGGTTTGCAAACAGAATTAACTTTTTGATTGTTTTTATTTTGTTTTCATTTAACATTTCATTCACGTACTGGGTATAACAGATGCTGTCTACATCCTGCCATTCTTATGGATGTGGACAATATTTCTGCTGAGCCAAGAGGCAGACATTTCCTATAATTTTTGCTCTGGATTGTCATTCATTCAGTCACAGCGTCAGCTGTAAATGTTAGTATTATTTCTTCCAGAAACTGTATCCAGGAACATATTAATTACCAAAACTGTAGAACCAAGGTATTTAAGCTGGCTTCATCATTTTCCCTTTCCTTATTCTGTTTTGTAATCAAACAGTATCATTGTTGCCGAAACTCTCTCCTTGTAGGTGTTCTCCAACTGTATTACTCCCACTGCTTCACTGTTTGCCTGTGTGATGTACTCAAACATAATGTCTGGTGTAATTATCTTCCTCAGGCATGGGCGTTTCTTTTCCCTTGCATGGTGCAATCCACTACTACTGCAAATGTGCATCGATGGATCTCTGTCACTCTTTTTAACAGAAATACTGCACAAAAAGGGGCATTCCTCTCCTCACTATGAATTCCTTTTTGGTGGAAGTATGTATTTTATCACAGCCTGACATTTGCATACTGGTACTTCTAAATAATGTCGTATCAATTGAGATATCTGGGTAAGTCAAATAATTTGAGTATCCTATTGAATTATTTTTCTAATGCTTGTAATTTTCTTTCAATTACTTTTGATTTGGATCCTGTATAGTACAAATCTTATACATTTCCATATTTTAAAATATATGGGGTTTATTTCAATCTAGTGAGTCAACCCTTTCTTAGTTATTTTAGTATGACATTTTTCTAAACTCTTTTTTTTTTTTTTTTTTTTAAGTAGGAAATGTTTCACCTTTTATTTTTCAAGGCAAACCATCTCTAATAGTTTAAACAGCCTGTCTGGATTTTCTCCCTCTTCTTTACTGAACTTAAAACCAGCAACCCATGCACTATAGATACTGCTGCCATTTTGCATGGTACATAATAGCAAATGAATAGCTATTTAGATTTTCAGATTGCTTATTAAGAAGATATGATAAAGATATAATCTCATTTAATTCTTTTTGTCCTTAGTCCTATCTTCTGATTAGTTTCAGTAAGCCATGCTTTATTTCTAACACCATGATTTTTTTTTCTTTCATATACTGCTCACATAAACGTGGAACACGTAGAGAAGGGCACGCTAAAAAAAATTTAGTACAAAAAATTTTAAGTACACATTCCATCTCACTGGCTCAGCTGAATTTAGCACAATGGGGAGAGGAGAAAGTGAGATTGCTCCATGAAGAAGAGTTCTCATGTCAGCCTTTGGTATCTCTTACCAGAGATATCACTGGTTATGGAAAAACTGCATTAACACTGTCCTGGATTTGTTATTTATTTGAGTGGTTTCACACAGGAGACCAGATGTCTCTATATGCAACAGAGTAGATGGTGAGGAAAGAATACTTTCTGGAACCCAATCCAGAAGAATAGATAGATCTAAACCACTGTATCTCTCTTGAGGGGCATTTTTGAATATATGTATATGAATATAAATGTAAATATATGTGCATATATACACACATATACACACACATATATACACATATATATATATTGCTTGCTTGTGTATGAATAGTGCATACTTGTGTATATGGATACACAGAGACAGCACGGGTGAACTTCTACAAAATTTCATCAGCCAAAGCTAGTGGATATTATTTCACAGATGGTTGGAAGAACCAAGAATTCTCTTTGTACAAGGACTTCCGTCACTTCCCAAAGGAGCTATACAGTATAATCAGTTTGATATACACGTGCAGTCATTTAGATTCACACATTTTATGCAACTTTGACTCACACTTCCTTTCTCCTATTCTCCATTTTGACAATTAATGTGTTTTGTTACTGAAGCCTCTAAAACATGCGGGATCATTTTTCTCCTATGACACTCAGTTCACCATCAGTTTCAGTGATGTCGTCCTCTGACAACACATAAAACAAGGATGGACTTTGTTTAGGCATTTTGGAGTCAGTTTTTGCTTTTTATTTTCTAATTTTCCATTTCTATTTAGACCTTTAAGTAAAAATAGCTACAAGACAGAAATGTCGCTACTACTATTTCTATTTCAGGGCTGGATTTCTTCAGTCGCTGCTGCAAAATCTGTAACTTTCTCTACTGGCTAGCCAGGAGCTTTCTCTGCTGGCTAGTCAGGAGTTTTCAGAAACTCATTGCTTTCCATCATCCCTTACTTACAAGGTTTTTTTACCTAACTTTTAGATTCACTCTCCTAAAGTGGTGACATTCAAACTGCTGAGCCTCAGATATATGCTTTGTATCTTCCTTTTTTAAGATGTGGCCAAATGAAGACCTGATTAATGACATTTTGCATCTTGTGTGCACACCAAATGCTATGGAATGTGACCTAGTATCCTCATAAAGCTACGTCTCTTGGCCATCCACCAGAATGCATGATGTGTGACTGTAGCTACAGGGACCTGCACATCAACTTGTTTGGCTTCAGGACTTCTAGACACATAAGATATGAAATGCACCTCTTGATCTCTGCTGCAGGAATTGCAGGAAACCAGTTTTAACTAGGCCTATAATAGGTCAAAATGATCAAAAGGGTGGAAGAGGTGTTAACTAATAAAAGACTGACCCACTGCTCAAGGCAGGTAGCACTACATGTCAAGACTGAGTGGAAGATAGGTGTTAAAAGACCTCAGTTTCCTGACGTAGGTAGATTTGATCTTTCACAGGTGTAATGATTTTAATCTCTGTAGGATACCCATTCATCATTGTTCTATTCATCACCACTGAAGATCAATGGACACATCAATTTTAGGCCAAACACAGCATATGCAGTAGCATACTGAACAAAATAGCATATGAAGAATGCAGAAGGGAAAAGGCAGGGGATATTCATACTTGTTAGCATTGAATGCTTAACTTAGGAGCCAATTTTTCTAATCACTCAGTGTGGAAAGACAGATTACCCTAGAGCAAAAACTCTTTACAGAGGGGCCCAGAGAAAAGCCTTATAGTGCTACAGAGAATGTGGCAAATGCCTCTAAACTCCCATTGCTACTATCTGCCCCTAACCCCATGGTGGGGCCAACAAGAAGAAATAGCAACTAGTACACACTCAGTTTCAGATATAAGCATCACAGCTGCAAAAAACAACTAAAAAGAGTCAAGAACACGTATAGCATTAAGAAAAAGGAGACTCCAAGGCCCCTTCCTTAATCTCTCGCTATAAATCCTGTTGCACATATTTTATTTGGCAGCAAGCTATTTCAATATATAACACTGACATTTTTCAAGCAAGTCAGTTCTGATTTTGAAACCTGAAAGTTTTCAAGGATGGTGGTATCTTCACCTTAATTCTTTACTTCTGATTCACTTCTATGATAATGTGTGTTATTTCCCAATTTTTGATGCTTCTGTAAGTGAAACACACTCAGCTTCATATTAAGAGTCACAAAATCCGTTAAGCACTTACTGCTATAAAATCAATGATTAACAAAACCTTTGCACACTGGTGATGCCTTTAATAATTATTTCACAAGTCTGGACCCAGGTGTCATGATAATTACAACCAATAATGGCTCTAATACCTTTTGAATTGATTACCAGGGATCTGTTCATACTTGCCAAGACAAAAATAAGCCAAAGACTGTTGCAGTTATTTTGATTTATACCTGAAAGATTTTCAGCTTTTGGAAAGACTCTGTAAATTAGAAGCAAGTCTAATTGTGTGCATTTGTGACTGGACTTTCTAAAATAGAATAAATAGTGCATGGCACACACAATATTTTTAAAAAATGGATGGAAATAACTAATATAATTTTACATAATGAATGGTAAAAGCAAGAATAAGCTGTGAACAGCATCATCACTTAGGCTAAAAACAAGATAAAATTCAAGCATAAAAATTAATTATAAAAAGTAAAAATTACCTTTCCTCCCTTTGAGCCAAGTTGCATAGTATTTGTCCTTGGAAATAAGCATACTGGGCACTGTGTAGTGAAGGAGGCTGAAAGGGGTATCAAATTTCAGTAGTGTCTTATTTGCTAGTACAGAATGAAGGAGCAGGGGACCTTTTGCTATATAAATGATTTCAGTCATTTATTCCTCTACAATGTTTTTGAAGGTTAGCAGTATTCAAATAATATTTCAAGTTTTATTATTACACAAAGCTCTTAGGATTATTATACCCTCAGCTCAGCTGATATGGTAATACGTGGATGATTTACCAAGTGAGGAAAAAGCGTGTGCACTATGCACCTTAGAAGTTGTGGGCTACAACATCCAGCTGAAATATTTGTATTTCAAGAATTACAACGTTCACATTCTGGGTATCAATAATAAAAATGCCCAAAATGTTAATCAGGATTTCCCAACTTTACTTTTAAACACCTAATGAGGCAGCAGAAAAAAAAATATGTAACATTAATTCATCAATGTAATGGGGAAACCAAGCCATTAAAACCTACTTTTATCTCAACTAAATTTAAAAACCATTTTGAGGTGTCTAATGTCAGGTTTACAACTGTTAGGGATCCCTACACACTCAGTGAAGAGAAAGAGAGAGAGATTGGAACACCCAAGAGCAATTCTGCCATGAAGGAATGTGGCATTTATCTTCTCACCACCCTCTGAGGAGGAACTGTGAGGTGTTATCTAATACTAGATAGACATTGTTCAAATTTTGACCCAAAGCTTCAAATTTACTGAAGCATACGGGCAACCAGTGGCCTGTGCCACTTCTGATTTGCTACCTAAACCCACAGTTCAGCCGGTCTAATGATAGTCCTTGGTGAAAAGTGTTAGAACAAGCTGACTTTAGAGCCACTAGGAAAATTAAAACCTCAGGACTCATTCCCAGTTGCTAGTAGAGTAATTAACAGATTACTGAAATAAACACAGTTCAAGTATTATAATTATAACTGTAGTACTCTCAGGGTATTCACACAGTACAAAGGCACAGGCCTCATGCTTCATTCAGTTTCTTCAGATATCAGTGAACCACAGAGAAGATGCCACCAGAACAAACAATTAACAGCCAGATACTTCATCCTTTGTCATCACTTTAAGGCAATGATCATGTGCAAAGGCTGTCCTCAGAAGAGTTGTGTTACTGGGTATCAATACAGGTTGATCTGGTTGCCTAAAAGTAACAAGTGCCATTTGACATTGTGTCCTACCTGGCCATAAGTACTGTTCCTGAAGAGTGTCGTGAAAGTGTGGGTCTCACGCACATCCTGTGCCCCATCTGCACGCCCCAGGAGAATGCTTCAGAGTAACTCAAAACAACAACAAATGCCTATGTTTAGGCAAAAGACTGTGCATAACTTTACTGCAAGCCAACAGAATCACTGAACAAACAAATAACTACCTTATGAGAACAGAGGTAGCAGAATCTGATCCAGACTTATTTTGCTATTTGCACCCCTTGGGATGAGTTTGTGCCAAGTACATTTAAAATGCTGTCTATGGACTCTCTTTCCTTCTCTTGAATTAGAGTGACTGTTTATCTGAAAGGAGAAACAGGATAGATATGATCTCATTTACATTTAAAATATACCAGGATTTGTGGTTAAGGGTGTAAAACAATACACATTAAAGGAAATGTCAAAGCCATTCATAAAGATCTCTTTATAGGTTGCAATATAAGCAGAGATTGTATCAAGTTGTTATTTTTTCTACATTATGTTTATTGCAAATTTTATAAATTCTCATTTCATATTAATATTCAGTATTTGTACAGTATGTGGACACTATGTAAACATGAATGTTCACATTGTCATGTTGTTATGACAATTTGGTTCATTTTTTATAACTTCCATAAATTATCTATGAAACTGCAAACTAGCTTTATCACTGGCATCATCATTTTCAGAAGCATATTAAATATTTTGTGAAAAGTGTATCAACATAAAGGAACAAAGGGAATAGCTCATCATATTTGATTATTTTATGATATATTTATATAAATGCTTAGTATGGTATGTTTGATGACTGCAATCAGGCACCTGGGACAAGATCAGAAGAAAAAGCTTTACAAGAGTGTCGTTTCGATAATGAATTTAAATCACCAAGAATTTGCAAGTGAAAACAATAAGATTATTATATCTGTGTAATTTCTGGCTTTGGTGTAAGTGCGCTGGGACTGGCACCAGCATGCTTTGAACTGCTGCAGTGGCCTGGTAGACCTTTTGCTCCTTCAGATTCATTTTAGTGGTCTAATGTCTCTGGATAGGTTTACCCCATGAGTCAAGGGTTGAGAAAATTCATTCATGTTCATGCGTGTAAGCCCCTGGGACCAAGTACACGTAAAGAAGAGCCTGTGACGTGGTATTAGGTTTTAACAGCAGGAGCATCATCACCTTTCTGGCATTTTCTCTTCAAAGAGAGACAAATATAAAGCACTTACTTTCGTCTTAGATGAAAAGCTTAAAAATGCTACAGAAAAATAGGCCCAACACCAGAGTTTGTCTATAGTTGAATGGCAGTCTCTCCACACAGCAGAAGTTTCAAAGTAACCAAGCATGCCTTTTGCTTGCCAGCAAGTAGGAAAGCGTGAAGCCATGTGAATAATCTGTCCAACCAGTTGAATAAGATTTTATTGTTATAAGACACCATTTGGCATGGCTATTTACCCACTCAAAAATCATGTTTCATTTTAGAATTTATGTTTTGTTAATTAAATTAATTAATTTGTTTTACTATGGAATGCTATAGGTAGGTTCTGTTGGCTTAGAAAATGAAAACACTTCCAGGCTAATTGGCCAGAACCAGTTCATACTGCCTAATTATTAGCTGATGAGACAATAACCCTCTTCTTTTTAAATATCTCACACCATTTTGAGAAGTTCTGATGCAGTTACACACATACATATTCCTTGGCACATAACAGACAAGCAAGTGAAATCTAACAATTTTCAACTTTTTTGTCAAAAGTAGTATAACAGAATTCCTACCCCAAGCATTATGCAGAGAAAGAGACGCCAATAAATCTCTTTTGTTTCTGCAGGATAAATGAATGAAACTGTGAGGGGTTTTGGCAAGTTAGCATGATTTTCTACATATCAGTAATTTTCATTGTAGAGGAAGTTCAAACGTCACTGCAAATTATTAGGCACCAAATTAATCTGAAATCAGCAGGAAATTACACAGAATGTCACTGAAGGAAAGGTGAGGCTGTGCCTTAATTTATATTATTGACATATGTTAGTTCCAACTGGGCCTCAAACAAAGCCTTTTAGGATAAACAAATCAGCACGTGCTTTGCTGGAAAACTCTGACTAGCTTTACTGCCAGTCTACACTTTCCACTGGCCTGTTGCTAGACCAAAATATTTGACAATATGTGACATTCACTTCAAAGCTCTGAAAGATTATGTAGTTTTGCATGTGTGCTCTTTCTTATTCCACTCTGATGACAGATTCCAATTTTCCGGAACAAAAACAGAGTGTCTTCAAGATGAAGGTATAGGTCTGGGACATGTGGAAGCACCATGCCAATGCACACTCATTTCACATGACTGAAATGACCTGTGAATGTGTATCCAGTGATTAGCCACTACTGTTGCCCAGACTGCTAGGAAATGTTTTGTCATGGTGACAAGGAAAGCACCACCAAGCAGACCTTGTGGAACTAAATTCACAGTAGCAATATGGGACCATCAGTGTTTTTAAAAATTATTTCTTAAGGCATGCCACCCCATGTTCAGACATGGATTTTGAAAACATTGTACTAGGAAATGAGTTATGTTAATGGTTTGAGTAATGACAAACAAAGTACAGTCTTATGGCACTTAAGTGAAAGTATGGTAAGTCAGCTTTTACAAAACTGTGGTTCTTGTAGAAATCTTTACTGGTCTGCTGTATTGGGTTCACATGGCCAGGTTTTTGTAGCAGAGGCTACAGAGGTCATTTCCGTGAGAAGCTGTTAGAAGCTTCTTCCATGTTTAGCAGAGCCAATGCCAGGCAGCTCCAGGATGGATGTGCCACCAATGGTGGTAATGCCTCTGTGATTTCACATTTAGGAAGGTAAAAAAAAAGTTATTGCACAGATGTAATTAAAACCAGAAAAGAGAGAAGTGAGAATATGTGAGAGGAACAACTCAACAGACAGCAAGGTCAGTGCCGAAGGTCGGGGAGGAAGTGCTCCAGGCTCTGGAGCAGAGACTTCCCTGCACCCCAAGGTGAAAACCATTGTGAGGCAGCTCTTTCACTGCAGCCCATGGAGGACCACCAGGATGCAGAGATCCATCTGCAGGCCACAGAGAAGACCCACACCAGAGCAGGTGGATGCCTGAGAGGAAGATGTGTACCCATGGGAAGCCCATGCAGGGACCTGTGGACCTGTGAAAAGAGGACCCCGTGCTAGAGCAGTTTTCCTGGTAGGACTCATGACCCATGCTGGAGCAGCCTGTCCTTGAAGGACACCTGTCAAAAAGTGACCCACATTGTAGCATTTTGTGGAGAACTGTCCTGTGAGATGGACTCACCCTGTAGAAGTCCATGGAAGACCATGTCCCATGGGAGGGACCCCACACTGCACCAGTAAAAGAACACTTCTCTCTGCGTAGCGGCAGGAGCAATGTGTGATGACTTGTGTGTAACTCCAACTTCCCATCTCCCTACACCACTGAGGGGGAGGGGGTACAGCTTGAAAAAGAGGGAGGGGTGGGGGAAGATATTTTTCAGATTTGTTTTACTTTTCATTATCCTGCTTTGATTTTGTTAGTAATAAAATCAATTAATATCCCCAAGCTGAGTCTATTTTGCCTGTTCTTATCTCAACTCATGAACCTTCATTTTATTTTCTCTCCCCAGTCCACTTGTGGAAAGGGGTAGTAGAGCATCTTTGGTAGATGCCTGGTGTCCAGCCAGGGTCAACCCACTATGCTACATATGCTACATAAATTGAAATTATCTATGACATAAAAGATTTACTTAATGTGAATAACTAAGTATATATAGGTGATATGCATGGGGGTAGAGATGCCATATGGAGTGACCTTGACAGGCTTGAGAAGTGAGCCAACATAAACCTCAAGAAATTCAACAAGGCTAAGTGCAAAGTTCTGCACCTGAGTTGGAGCAATCACCAGTATCAATACAGATGAAAGATGAATAGATGGTGAGCAGCCCTGCAAAGAAGGACTTGGGGATACTCGTAGATGAAAAACTGGAGTCAGCAATGCGAACTTACAATTTGGAAAGCCAGCTGTATCATGGGCTGCATCTAAAGTGCAGCTGGAAGGGCAAGAGAGGTGATTCGCTGCCTCTACTTTGCCCTCGTGAGAACCCACCTGAAATACTGTGTCCTGCTCTGGGGTTCTCAACATGGGGAAGACATGGACCTGTTGGACCAGGTTTCTTTGAAAACCATGAAGATTTGATGTTTCTACAACAAACTTCCTTCCAATTGCTTGGGTTTTAAAGTGTTTGGTCTAAAATTAAATATACACATCATGCAGAAGGCAAATGCATAAATCATGCAAAGCAGGGAAGACCTGATGGTTTTGACCAGCTCTAATTAACGTGTTTCTACTGTTGGTTACCTTCTTTTTTTTTTCTTGTGAGGAATGCAATTCATTATTTTGTTAAAATTAGTCTCCTAGCTCAATGGTCATCTGTATTTGTCCGTGCTTTATCGTGTTACTAGTTCTGCTATACACCCCAAATAAGTAATTTCCTTATGGGTTCTATTAATAATGGTAGAATCAGTTTTTGTTTGTACTGAGCAGGGAGTGTGGGGAATGTGTTGGTTTTTATTGATGAATAATGCCAGAATTCCTCTACAAACTCCAGAGAATTTTAGAGCATTATTAGAAACTCATTCACAACCACATATGAATCACTATGGTTTCCCTGAGCAAGAATGCTTTACTCCGAGTAGGGTATTACACATAGTAACTGTGCCACTAGCAAACATCACCCTGTTATGTTTTGTTCTTTATCCACATCTGCTTGCCAGACTGTTCAGTAGCTGTTTTTCTCTGTCTCTGCTCAGCTATTCTGACTCCTAAGAATCTTAGGGAACTTAGCCAACCAAAAATTTACATTTTCTTTTGCTAATGCCCAGAATGCTAACACATTTAATCTGTTTTCAGATTATCAGGTGAAATCAATGAATGACCCCCTATATGACATCCTTTCCTCAAAAATTTCTGAAAAAAGGAGATATTTATTCTAATTCCAAAATCCTAGAAAGTTCTGGGAAGAAGTATCCTCGTGAGCTCAAGCAGAACATCCTGCTCTATCCAAGAGGAAACAGAAACGACAGACAAAATAATCAGCACAACTATGCAAACTATCCCATATTCGTCCATCTATCCATGGTATTAAGTTAGAAACAGCCCTTAGTTCTTGTTACAGATGAAAAATAGAGAAAAATAAGGAAAAGGAATTCTTCTGAAGGTGATTCAGCTCTTAGGCTGCTTGATTGTTAACAATCTTTTAGCCTCTCCACTGCTTTCGGAACAAAAAAAAAAAAAAAAAAACCAAAAAAACCCCCTTAAAGCAACAGTGCTTGCTCTTTATTTAGATGTGATGAACCTGCAACTAGGCAGGACAAATCTAGTCCTGAGTGCTGCTGGATGTACAACGTAAGTAGAATAAGCAATGAAAGACTTATTTTCCATTAAGAGCTTGACATTTACAAAGTGTCTGCATGACATATCGTGTCATGTGTTATGAACTTTTAAAATAAAGATCCAAGCTGAGCACACATTCAGGAATTATATTAAAAGAGGTTTGGTTTACTCACATTACTAATTACCCACAAAGAGTGTGGAGGCTAAGTCTTACTTCTTTTTTTTCTTTTATTGCAACCTTATGACAATAATGTTTTTGCTCAAAATAACAAATAGTATACTGTTATTATATTGAATTAGGATTAGGTGTTTCCACAGCAACTTCTTTCACCCTCTAAGGAAGATCTCAACCTTGCTACTCCTCAAGGGAGCATAAAGATCTCTCCCACTCCAGTGCTGTGGAAACCAGGAAATGACTAGTCTCAAGAGAGATGCAAAATTATTCCTCCCTTCTAGAGTTCACTTATGTGTCCCACTGAAGTGTAATAATAATTGAAATTATATAATTCTATTGAATTCCTCTACTGACTCAATTTTTTTCACCTTGTTCTGAATTTGCCAGGATTTTCTTTTAATATATGATACAGGACTTATTTTCTTTTGCAAAATATGTTTAGAGCTTTATTAATGATTTTGCTAACAATATTCCTTTTTATACTAGTCAGGCAAGTACTTGCTTTTAGAACAAAGCCTTATGGCAATGTCAGACCTGTAGTTAGAGTCCTGACTAAAGGAAAATAGAGATTGAACAGGAAATACTCTGCGACCTGGATTGGAAATTGGAAGGTAGTATGACTTAGAGGAGGATTGCTTTGTCAAGATTCACCCCAACCAGCTCCTCCTGTCCTGAGAAGTAATAATTTGCTACTGGGTCATGTCAGTCATCATTTACAGAACTAACACTGATACTCAGGAAGATTTGTGAGAGCAAAAGTAGATGATTTTGACATTTAGGTCCTTTCCCTTTCCTACTACTTGCTTCCAGGTGAGGACTTTTCACCTCTGTCACAGTACCTTGCAAAAGCACACACACCTCTCATAGCAGAAACTCACTGACAAAATACTAATTCAGTCCTGCAGATTTCTGTGCCTCCAATGGGAGCAGCCTCACTGCAGCAGTGTAAAGCCACAGTGGGTGTAGGTGGCCTTATGTCAGCCATGGCATTGTGCAAGTGTGAGAAGACACCAAAGGCTGCCCTATGCTGTACACAGATGATGCCAGACACCTCCAGCAGACTCATGGCAGGACCCAGCAGGAAACATCTTCCCAACCTATGGGAAGACATATTAAATAAATGACAAAAATTATGGACAGGCAGAGGAGAGAATAAAAAAAATAACCCAAGGGGGAGAAACAGCAGAGAGAACACCAAGGTCAGAGCAGGAGGTGGAGGACGTTCTCAAGTTGGGAGACAGTGGATATTTCATGAAGGACAAGGAGGCCCACTGAGAATCCATGCTGGATCAGAGAAAAAGTATGAAGAGGAAGGAGCAGCAGAAACAAACTGACAGGTACTGACCATAGCTTTCATTCTCCATTTCCCATTCTACCACATCACACGAGTAAATGAGATGGGAGTGGGAAGTGAAGTTGAGCCTGGGAAATGGAGGAGAAAAGTTACTGCTGTAATGTTTGTAATTTTATTCTGTTTTTTTCTCACTATCCAAATCAATTTTAATTGTCAATAAATTAATTTTTCTCAAGACAATTCTCCTCTGCCCACCATAGTAATTGGTAAGCAATCTCCCTATCTTCACTTCTGTCCACAAACATTCTTCTACCTGGTTTTCTTTTTATCTCCTCTCATCGTACTGAGGCAGGGGAACTGGGTGAGAGTTTGAGTGGGAATTTGGCTGTTACCAATGGTNCCAATGGGAGCAGCCTCACTGCAGCAGTGTAAAGCCACAGTGGGTGTAGGTGGCCTTATGTCAGCCATGGCATTGTGCAAGTGTGAGAAGACACCAAAGGCTGCCCTATGCTGTACACAGATGATGCCAGACACCTCCAGCAGACTCATGGCAGGACCCAGCAGGAAACATCTTCCCAACCTATGGGAAGACATATTAAATAAATGACAAAAATTATGGACAGGCAGAGGAGAGAATAAAAAAAATAACCCAAGGGGGAGAAACAGCAGAGAGAACACCAAGGTCAGAGCAGGAGGTGGAGGACGTTCTCAAGTTGGGAGACAGTGGATATTTCATGAAGGACAAGGAGGCCCACTGAGAATCCATGCTGGATCAGAGAAAAAGTATGAAGAGGAAGGAGCAGCAGAAACAAACTGACAGGTACTGACCATAGCTTTCATTCTCCATTTCCCATTCTACCACATCACACGAGTAAATGAGATGGGAGTGGGAAGTGAAGTTGAGCCTGGGAAATGGAGGAGAAAAGTTACTGCTGTAATGTTTGTAATTTTATTCTGTTTTTTTCTCACTATCCAAATCAATTTTAATTGTCGATAAATTAATTTTTCTCAAGACAATTCTCCTCTGCCCACCATAGTAATTGGTAAGCAATCTCCCTATCTTCACTTCTGTCCACAAACATTCTTCTACCTGGTTTTCTTTTTATCTCCTCTCATCGTACTGAGGCAGGGGAACTGGGTGAGAGTTTGAGTGGGAATTTGGCTGTTACCAATGGTTAACCCACTGCTGAAATCAAAATATTTTTCAAGTACGAGGTCTGCTTTATCAAGGTGTGTAAAATCATGTGGAATATGAGGTGTGGAGAGTGAGCTGTTAAAGGTAATTTTTCCTCCATATAGTTATGGAGAAAAAGATTTTGTCCTGATGAAGTAAAATCTCAGTTGATGAATTTACAAGTGAGTTCAACCTTCTTCTTTCTTCTGCAATGTGCTGCCAAATTGCCATCTTTGATTACTTCTGTTTCCACACTGATAGCCTCTCTGACTCTTTAACTTCACCTGACTTCTCATTTCCTTTCCAGTTCTGGATGAACTCTTCCCCATTACTTAGGGAACTTAATACTTGACATGTTCATCAAGTGATGCTTCCACTTCATACTCTTCACTACTGAGTTTTCTTTACTCTTTGATCTCAACATCAACTATTCATCCCTTTATTTGTTCCTTTGCACTTTGTGAATCTCTGAGGGGCACAACACATCCAATTTGGCCTTGTAAAACTTCTAATATTGTGGGTCCCTCTTGAGAAGACTTTTTGCACACCATTGCAATAAAAATGTTGCATGACACTATTGAAAGTACCCTCTGTAAATCTAATCCCACTGGCAATCTTCACAACAGGAAAGGCAGAAAAAAATGGAAGAAATGTAACATCTGAGTAGAATTCACATTACCAAATTTCAAGATCAAATATATAAAACCAGTAGCAATCTATACTGATAAAATATAGTTTTTACAAAAACACAGGCAAATAATTAATAACACGGAATAACTTAGGGTGTTTATATTGTTGGGGTTTTTTTCCACCAAGATAAGACATGAAAAATTTACTTCAAATCCTCTTTCCTAAGCATTTTTGGATAATTGTCATTATTATATAACATCATAAAATAATTATTAATTTACCTCAAAAACAGAAGAAGAAACATCTTTTAGAGTTTTAAATTTGAAAAGGAAGTGATATATATCTGCAAAGTCATGAGATGCAGAGGCAGACATAAAAGCATAAATGGGGGCAAGCAATCTGAACTCACTCTGAAACTACCCGCTCATTTTTAAGAGGAAAATCAAATTAATAATTAACATTGTTTACCTGAGACAGGGAATCAGTGTGATCTTTAAGTCAAAAGCCTTATAGTATTTTTTGAATTTTCCTATGGTACCACTGATTAAGGTGTGTATAAGTCTCAGAATTTAAAAAACAAACAAACACAAAAAAAAGCTGAACTTGTTGCTGAATGAGTTTATCTAATACAGGACAGCACTACTTTTCTTAATGCTCATCTGTATGAATTCTTTTGGAAAATCTTTCCATACTTCTTATTTGGAATATGAAGCATGCATGCTGGCTGAATTGCAATAGCACAGGGAAATAGAGTAATATTCTTTCTGAGCACCAGGGATGTTTTCCCTAAGTCCTTCTAGGGTCACTGTGTTTTTTCCAAAATTGTTTGCATGATATGACGTACTCCATAGAAGAATTACTGTCCATGGTACATTAAGATATTTTTTGATCTGTGATTTTCCATGCTGGCATGTCTATGTATTATATTCATATAAATCTTCTGTGCCATCAACAGTTTTTGAACATAAGTCAAACATGTCCAGACTGGTCAGTCTATTCTTGAACTCCCAAGTAGGTATTTGAAAAAGTCAGTGATCATTTTCCCTTTCTTTGCTAAACTAACTGAATGGGATGCAGAACCCTTGATGATTTATTAAATGGCTCCGTTGTAGCTGGAAATCTTACAGCTGGCCAACAGCTGCAGCGTGCCCCAGCAGTCAGTACCTCAGTCTTCAATCTGTTGGAAGGATTCCACTTTATTCATAACTGTGCTTTTGGTTTTCAGTGGGATGATCCCAAAATGCCCAGGCAGTTTGTTCCATTCATCTAGTAAATGGCATTAAATAATACAGCGGCAACATTCTCTTAACACTGTCTAACTTCTCTGCATGAACGACCCCTTCTTGTTTTTATAATAAGCCCTTGGAGAGTGTAAGTGTAGTCATTCATAATTTTCTCTGGTTAATGTTCATTTAGAATTTGTGAGCTTCTTCAGTATATGATTCTGTGCATGGAACTTATATTTTTTCTTTTCTGCATATGCCCAAAGTAAACAGGATTGCAACAGCTGGCAAACAATAGGCTGTTCCAAATTACACTAAATTTACTGGAGTTGTGATTTCAGAAAAAAAAAAAAAGGAACTTGCTGTTTAATCAGATTGGTTTGGATTGGTTTGTTATTGGGTTTTGGTAGTATAATGTGAAAACCTGAGGAGCATGGACATAAATCTGGTTTGTACTCACGTGAAGCCCTTAACCCAGTCAGAGTTACAAATATTACTAGTAGGAATAATACTTCTGCTATGAGAATGGAATTTTGGTTGTTCACATAGATGCTAGATAACACAGACTCAAGCACATACCCATGTGGTAGGTCACGCTGTAGCCTCCACTATTAGCTCTTCTTATGGAGCTAAGCGTAGAAATCATTGCTGAATATGGGGGAATTTGTCCTTTTTTAGACAGAAATTGTATCAGTCATAATATGCATTGATTTCTCTCATGTACTTTATTTTGTCTAAAAGCATATGGTGGTATATGGTGTCAGACACAGCTGATTGGCCTTTGAACACTGCATCTGTGCCCATATCACTTTCAAACCAAACTTCAGCAAGTTGAATGATGTTCAGTGCTCAGCCAGGACATACTTTCTCAAGTGTAACTCAAGCTTGCTTGGAAAGAAGGTGTTGTTCAGCCACTGGTGACAGACAATTTATAAATTACTTCAGTGCTTTATCTTTAAAATCATATATTAAAGACATTGGCTTGATGGGGTTTGGCTCTTGAGCATCCTTCCCTCTTTAGAAGTGCTGTAACACAAGCTTGTAACAATTTCTTAAGGGTTGTCTGGGTTGTCTCTGTAGCTTAGCATAAGTTATACAACTGGATCAGCCAGGCATTTGTCACTGGTCCCAAATGTTATCCCTGAAATAAGTCTTTACTTTAGGCAGGTTCACTTGCAGTGTAATGTGAAAATGGTACGTATGATGGGACAGCCACTGGATCCAAAACTTTTCAGCTTGTCAGCCAAGAAGTCTTCCGGCTTCAAATTTTACAGACAGCAGAGGAGCAGGTGTGGTTCAGGTGTCCTAGATGCAGATCCTTTTGCTGGTCAAGAAACATTACTCATACCTGGTTAATCACATAGGAAAAAGAGTGTGCCGAGAAGAAGCTGTGACTACTTGAAGTATGAGTGTGATCTAACTTTCCAAATGCTAATTCACTAAGTCTTACCAGACCTTTTAGAAACTGCTGGAACTGAATCTGTTTTAAATTATTCTATTTTAAGTGATCACCAGAGTCTAGTCTGACATTCTGCATAAGACAGGCCAAGGAATTTCACTGAGTTCTCCAGACCACAAATCCTTCTTAGATCCATCAAACCTTCATATCTTTGTCATGCAACTGCAAAATCACAAAGGGTTTGTGGGGTACTTCCAGGTTGTGAATTTGTGGTTTTAAATCTGGAACTTTAGTTATTTAAGTAATAATATATTTTTGTTAAAACAATAAGTTTTACGGAAAACTGTTGCAGTGTGCTAGAATTTCTTGCCATGGAGAAAGGGAATGAAAACAACTATTTCCTTCAAGAATTTCAATAAAATAATCCTGTGTTTGAGCTTTGAAGTATTGTTGTCATTCAGTTTCCACACATATTTCCTTTTCACCATGTAAAACATCTTCAATAGGCATCTTATCCTGGCAGGACTGTAGGTGAAACGGACTTCTGAATTCAGCCAGAATGGCCTGTCACTTTCCTGCATGACAAATGGGAACAGCAACAAAAGAGATATGTGTACTGCTTTATTTAAAAGTGTATTTTCAAATCTTTATTTTCCCCTAAACATAATAAAAAAAAACCTCATAGGAGTCCAGAAATTCTAAAAAAGATAACACCAGGTGTTTTGAGGGAAAGCTATGGGAACAGATGGCTTTACTGGAGGAGGTAAAATAAAAATTTCTAGATGCTATATTTGAAACCTGGTGAAGAAGAGCAGCTGAATCTGGAGGATGGTGCCAGTATCTACCCTCTGATTTGAGTGAAGAACTTGACAGAAGTGCAGAACCAAAGCAATAAGGTCTGTATTCCTTCTTATTTCCAAAAATCATACTGAAGGCTGAGACCAAATTAATAATATCGCCTTCACATGAAGGCTGTGCTCTGCTGTGCTTCATGTGTGCTACCATGCATGGCCCTGTTCCCAACAATTGTATAAGTCTAAAAGCTTCCATAGAGCCAGCACATGTAATCTCCACTGCTGGCACCAATTATGCTTGGCATTGTATCCAAACACCCACTTTGCACCAGATCTGTCAGTATCAAAGCCATGAGGCTGGAACTTTTCCTGTGCTCTGGAATGCATTGATTCAAATAGCTCGTCAAAGCTGTAATTACAAGTAACTGTTATATCTGCATGCTTCTTTGGGACTGGGTATCATGAGAGACTAGAAAGTTATGATTAGGGTAATAGCAATAGCAAACCATGCCATGCCATGCCATGCCATACCATACCATACCATGCCATGCCATACCATACCATACCATACCATACCATTAATAGGGTCTGTTGTGCAAATGGCATCCTGTGCCTCAGGCACTTAGGGCAGCAGGCTGCTGCCCTCTTGCCATGTTGGTCTATAGGTGAAAATGGTAAGATATACCTCCTGTTTAAGTCTATGTGCTCTTCAGGATTTATACATATAACATAAATATGCATATCATGAATAGGGTTTTAAACAGACTTGCACACACACTGTAATCATATTTGTGAAGAGTAATCTAGACTGTGTGGAGGCAAGTAGACCTATGAGACAGATAACAGTTGGAATCTATGGAGGAGTACAGAAGGAGCAATGAGCTGAAAAGACAAATTGATGATCCACATAGGTAACTAGCAGGATATTAATCTGTGGTCCACACGGTATAACTTGCTGTTCACCCAGCAACCTGTAAGAAGTGCTGATGAAATTCATGGGCCAGTTATTCAGCAGGCAGCTTTGCATGTGCACTTTTACCAAGGAAGCTCTTAGGGTTTGGTTGTACCTTTCACCCTGGGTGGCGCAGAACATAGTCACACAGCTAAACAGCCCCTTTGTTCACAGCAGGTCTACACCCTTTCCTGCTCTGCAAAAGCGATCCTGTGCAGCAACAAGCGCACATATTGACAATTAGTCCTCATCATGTGGCTTATGCCCCTAAATTATAACAATCATGGAGAAGACATGAATATACATTGAGATGTTAGGTCCTCTCTCTGAAAATATCTTGAAATGCTCTTAGCAGAATCAAAATTTAATCATAATAGCTATGCAAGTTGTTTTGTAAATTGTTCAGAAGAATGAAAGCTGTATAAGTAAGAATTGAAAAGTACAATGAGATATGTATTTCTGAAAATAATTTTAGGGCATTCAGTCCAGCTGTGCATCTCTTTCATTGGTTCTTAAACACAAGTAGTCAATTATGTGAAATATTTAAACAAGTGACATTGTCTTTGAAACTTGTAACATCGTTTACTTACAGCTCTGTTCTTTCATACTAGCTTGCATTACTAGAAAATGGAAATAAAATATTTTTTACTACAGCTATATATCCACTGTAAGAAAAATGGGTTGCACTGGAAAAATGGACAAACTGATGCAAGCTCTTTTGAATTTCACACATGTGGCAACTGCATGTTATGGTTTGATAGACATGAAAATAGCAATCAAAATACCAGCTTAACCCTCCTGTCTTGTATTACTCACCTCTCTCTTTTGTTCAAAGATTTCAACCGCCCTCCCCTTTTTAAAAGTACTTGCTTCCATGAAGTTTTTCCAGTTTATTTCCTTAAATCTTGCCTCCCCCTGCTGGTTGTGCAAAACAGAATTTCTCAATAAAAAAACCACTGTCCCAAAGGAAACTGATGTGAGACAATCACCATCAATAAGAAAGTATAGTCCCAACCTTTGTTCTGAAGCAGCAACAGCAAATCTCCATATATGCAATGGAGACTCTTGGACATCTTTCAAGCTGCATCTTTGGTTAATCAGAGAGAGCGAGACCCACTTTCCTCTCAAACATGCTAGTGGTGTTGTTTGGATTTGTTCCTGTTTTTCATTTGTATGGGGAATTTTGGTTGGTTGGTGTTTATCTGGTTTTGTTTTTCTTTTTGTGTGTAAAAAGGGTAGTGAAACAAAGTTTATGTAAATAGAAAGTTCCACCTATCTTTTAATAATTGGGTAAAGTTAGAAGAAAACACCAGTGGGCATAGCGTTACTTTTGGTTCCACATCCAGTGCATCTTTATTGAATGACTGTGTAAAGAAACAGAATGCCTATACTGTAAGTTGGAGCATTTTCTAATCTGCTAAAAATTTATGGAACAGCCAGCAATTTATTTCTGTAAAGTCTTAATTAGCTTTAATTGCCATAGGTCTATTTATACCTATTTTCACCAATTTATTCAGTCTTCCTTTATGCTTACAGAACCACTATAAGAACATCTAGACTGTGAAAATGTTTTGCTAATTCAAACGTATACGAACCACAGGATGTATAATTTTCAGAACTACGTCTACATGGGCTGCAATTTACATTAAATTGCTGTTTTGGTTAAATGGCACCTTAGCTACCAAGCAACTCTTTGAATAGTTGTTTCTTTAATTATTATTTAATTTTGTGGTTATGACTGGTTTTCAGTTAAAGAGGGTACTACTGACAAATTCAATTAAAGGAAAATAGAGGACTTAATGGTCCATGCTAATGATTCATTTCATACATAATATTTTATCATTTTCTGAGCAAATTTATAATGAGTGCTTAGCTTGTATTAATAAATGCTTACATTTAGTCTACATAAACTATAGTGATTAAAATATTTTGCTAATGATATCTGTTGATAAATGCTTTTGAAACAATTAGATCCTTTACCTTAAAGTACTTTATCAGCAAATTTTATATGAAAATGCATATTTAGTCATTAAGAACGAAACACAAGTATAGAAATGTAATAACATATCCATAAGCAACACCTTTTGATATTTAAACAGCTCATGATATGCATCTGCTACGCTCAGGAAAACAAACTTTGAAGAATTATAGCAATCAGTTCAATATGCTATCTGATTTTATAGTATCACATGAAGAAGAAGGAGTTTGATAAATCACCTTTTCAGGTATCTGAAGTAAGAAGTACTTCTCTATTTCACAGCAGAGGCAGAAATTTTAGCTTCTAGTGTTTCCAAATAGTGTGTGTAGGAGTGAAAGGGTGGGTAAGAAGCTATTACAGTCTCAATTTTACATTTTGCATCCTCACTGATGAAGATAGATTGTCTTCCAAAGCGAATAAAGTCATAATTTACAAACATTTAAGAATATTACATACTGTTTTAAGATACCAAGCTGTTTCAGGACAATTTTGTTTTCATCACTTTTTCTTGCACTGAGAAATTAGTGCACAATCATTTGCTTTAATAAAGAATGCTATTAGCTTCAATGGTAAAACAGACATCTTGCAGTTGCTTCTGCAAACTGCTTGACTAGTACTATTAGGATTTAAAATATGGGGTATTTTCAGGATTAAGGGCACAAGAAAGTAAACAAAAGGGAGGGTCTGAAGATTTTTAAGAGCAAAACAATAATTCAGGAACACAACTCAATACAAATTCAAGAAAAGTCCCATTCTTAAATCACTTACATATTCTTTCAATATCTTAGTGACTTCTTCATTTAAATTTTAGGTGGTGACACTGGTCAACGATTGGAAGAAGTGAGTTACAATTAGTTTATCTTCATGACTCTTAAAAGTACTGAAATTCAGTATGCCATTTGGAAGTTGCTATCAATTCTTCTACAAAAGGTAAAAAAAAAGAGGTGCCAGATTTCTTCTTTGAAGCAAAAGATTTCTTAGAACCTTGCCTGAAGAAACTCTTTATATTGGCAGTCACAGCCAAAGTCTTTGTGATTTGTGTTTCTGAAACTACAACTGCAAAATCTACTGATACCAAAATCTAATGTTATTTAGATTTCTCTGTAGTAAATAATAAGAATTTAAGAATGAACATAGGTCAGGATTATCAGGATCAGTGCATGACAATCAGAAACTTAAGTTTATTTTCCTGTGTCAAATAGTGATGGTAACATACTTTTCAGGTTCCATCAATAAGTAGTGAAGTTGCATTCTTGGAAAATTCAAGTCCTCCTCTATATGCTTCAGAGCTCCTTACACAGATCCATATACAGATCATTTTAGTACTCATAAGAATGTCAGCAAAAGCAAAATGTCCTTTGGCCATGCTCTTTTTGTTCCTGGCTATTTCCAGAGAAAGGAGCTGAAAACTGAGATTCACTTGTCAAGTACAAGTGAATAACCACCATAGCAAAAACTAGGAATGGCAGCACAATCTAGGTTCTGCATTGATGTGTTTTTTCATATGGGAGGCCTACAAATGTAGATGACATACAAGGAATACAAATAAACTGGTTCAGTATAATCCATTTTCACCTCCTTCTTCAAATTTTAGTTAAAATATCACCGATTTGTTTTAATATGGAGTCTATGGTTTCTTGCCTAAACCTTGGTAAGACTGATTGACCTGGTGGTATCCCTGATACATCACCACGAGACTGACGGCCCCCAGTAATCTTAATTTCAGACAACTGGCCAAAGGTGACCTGAATGGGGGTTTGCCACCCACAGCTAATACCTGCTGATCTGCTTGACTGTATGGAAGCTGATCGAGGCAGCTGGTGCCCAGTGCCGAGTCACTGAATGGCAGCAGAAAGGCTGGGGGAAGGAGCAATTTATTGCATCCTCTGTCTTTCTCTAGGGCTTAACCCATAAGTGAGTACTATGAACTGAAGTTAGGAAGACTGCCATTACCCTCGTGTACTTCTTGAGGAAGTATTTTAATACACAACTTGTTATTTATCTGTTTTCCCACTTAAAGTTATTCACGTACTGAAGGATTCCCAAATGTTTTGCAAGTAAGGGAAAAAATCACCTGTCAAGAAATTGCAGATGTTTATTTTTTAAAGTTTCTAAGGCATGGAGTGCTTACAGCTATCAATCAGGGAAGGAGCCAAACAGGTGACAGATTTTAAAAGATTCTTAGGCACTGCACAGACTTGAAGTGCTACACTCTTGGCAGAGAGGTTATGTTGCATTCATAACTTGGTGATCTGGGTGGATCCCTGCTGAAACTGATTGACAAGTAGTATAAGTTAATGTGAGTGCTTAAATGCAGCCTTGTAGCTTCTTCTGCTCAGCAAAGAGAGACAGTGGCAGTGAGATAGGCAGCCTCTATCAGCAGACTCCACGGAGAGGTGCATGTAAGCATAGCCACCCCTCCTGCTGCCACTGACCCATGATTATTATCATAAAAACTGAAAGGCATTTTTACTTTTAATATTGACCAGTACAATCACTAAGACATATTCTCAGGAACATTTTCCATCTTTTTTTGGTTGTAATCTTTGTTGCTGCAATTATATAACGCAGTTGTTCATTTTGTGGCACCATCCTCAGGAGTACCCTTCGGGGGTCAGCAGTGTTTATTGCCCTAGCACTCCAGATTTCCACATCTAAATATTTCTTGATATATTTTAATGAGTGTCTTGGTAGCCACCTGTGCACTGAATATTCACATAGTAAAGACTGTGAGAGAAGATTACTGTAATTCCCTAAGACACCTTGTAAAATGTACATTAAAATGTATAGATAACCCTATATCACAGCAAGGTCCTTGAAAGAGATAGTTTTGAAATTGGAAAGGTTAAGGGGAATTTCCCATAAAAGAACATTTTGTCTACTAAGGGATGCCATTCTAAGGGACAATAGAAATCATATTGCTAAAGAAAACATAACCATACTAAATTTTGCTACCTTCACTGCAGATTTCTAAATGCCTAAGTTTGATGTCTGTTTTTTGCTGGAAAAACTTTCTAACATGGAGAAAACACATGGACTCAAATGCAAGTAATGGGAAAAGGCTGCAATATCTCCCAGATTCCAATCCCTAACCTGTTAGATTATGACAGATTTCACAGACTTCCCTGCTATATGATGAAGTTAGCAGAGTACTTATATGATCTCAGGCCTAGGGATTTTTAGAACATCTGGAATTTGGTCTTCTGAAGTCTCCTGACTTTTTTTCTTAGCTTGCAGAGGGAGTCATGGTACATTTTTCATTTCAGTGTCTACAGTAAAGTGGAATGAATTCCACCCAAAAATGTTCTGATTAGTCCAATAAGTAGTGTTGGGTTTAGTTCTAAAAATGCTGCTGTCTCCTGATCTTTAAAATGTCCACCTCCCTCTACATCAGTTTGATAACAAGATTATGGCCTAATTTGTGCAAGGTCAATAATTAAACTGTAATAACACCAGCTACCTCAGACTTCTTTTCACCAAGACTGATAATGTGCTTTACAGAAAGGCATGGGAGCATATTGCATGACTTTATTTTATCTTTCATGGTATCTATCAGATCTTTAATATGCTGCTCAATTTAGTAAAATAGATATTTTTCTTCCCAATCAGAACCATAAGAAAGTTGATCAAACCTGTCTGAAGGCTCCAACACAGCCTGGGTCATTTGTATAGCAGAAAATTTTACTAATTATTTAATTTTTTTAACTGTATCATAAAAGAAAATTTCAATTATTTTAAAGTAGAAAACAGATGTTAGTGAATTTGCATGGGCTAATTAACTTTATACAAATACCTCACTGTGAGTTCAGAAAGCTTCAATTGCAAAAATTAAACATATCAAAAGAACACAGTCTAATATGCCCAAAACAAAGTAGAATTGTCTGAAATGTGAGCAACATATTAATGGTTATTCAGAAATTCAATTCCATTGGTTTTTATGTGAGCTGCATTAAAAAGGAAAAAGAAAGAAAATAAACGGCATTTATTTTTCTTTTATAACTTTTACAACACCACAAAAATCAGCCCAGAAGTCCCATGGGTTAAATGTTAATCCGCAAACAAGGTAGGAACTCCTGTGTTTGTCCCCGAGCAAGAACACAGTGTCACTTGATTTTGCAGCCCCTCTAGTCAGTGCAGTTGTCTAAGGGTTGGAATGAAAGTTCTGGCCTTTTCCTGCAGCTAGCAGAATCTTTCTAGTAGGGCAATGACTCCAGAGATGGATCTTCTTCCCTTTGTTCTCAATCCATTTGTTGGACCAATAATGTCTAGGAAGACAATGATTTCTCAGGACTTCAGGCATGAAGTATTCTGTTTACACAATTAGTTACCAGTAGGTATTTTCTCTTAATTTTACACATAACTTGTAAAGGTTTTCATTCGTCCTTCCCCTTTCAGTCACCACTGTTCACTGCTCCTTCAAAAGACCTACTGTACTATTCGGATATCTCATGTAGAACAAAGTCAGGATCTCCCTCAGGAAGCCAGCTGGCTGGCCTTTCCATTGGCTGTGCAAAGGATGTAGGCATTCACTGTAGGATGGATCCTGCATTGATCACATTTTTGTCCCATACAATTACTGCCTCATGTGGATATATTGGATCCAAATCATAAGATTTCACAAAAAACTGCTTACCTGCAAGAAAGGGAAGGAAGGAAGGAAGGAAATGGGGATGTACAAGGGTAGAAAACCAAATTCTAGGTCTCTTAATCATAACAAAAGAGAAAATCTGGTATTAATCTTCAAATATAAGAAAGGTGTCTACAAGGATAAAGACTAGAGTTTTCCGCCCACATTTGTTGAAGATGCAAGAGAGGATAATGCTGAAAACTGCAATATGGAGCTCATTATTGAGTTTAGACATTAGAAAAGACAAAGAAGAAGCAAGCTCTTTCACTGTGAGGACAGTGAAGTAAATGAATAGATTGCCTAGGGAATTTTTGGAATCCCCAGACTGGAGGTTTTAAAAACCAGGATAGACAAACATCTGTCAGGGAAGATTTAGATACAGCTGGTTCTGCCTCGGGGCAGGAGGAGGGATTGAACATTCTTTCTATCTCCCTTCCAACCCTACTTGCTATGAATCTATGATAAACGACAATAGTACTTCAACAGTAGACACTGAGAGGTCACTCAGGTAGAGACAGAAAAGAAAGAGCAATAGCAAGGAAAATCAATGAGGATTTACCAGTCCTTGGTATCTCTTGCTTCCCCAACTGTGACTTTCTCAGGAATTTTTCAACAGAAGGAGAAAGGTGTTATGAAAGCACATTTTATTATTATTTTGAGATGTCAGAATGTAAGACCAAAGGTGGAAACATGATATGGAAGATAGGGCAAAAGAAAAATTTAAAAAATCAGGATCCAAGCAGAGACAAAGTAGCTGTCATAGACAAAGACCTTTATTCCTGCAATGGTTTTAATTGTGCATCAGTCCAAAAAAGATAAGACTTTTTACATTAATCTTTAAATGTTGCAAAAAGGCAATTCTTCTTTGGGTCACTACCCAGAGACAATTAAGACAGATCAGATAGATGATTACGACAACATTAATGCAAACATACAAAAATGGCATTTTTCCCCCTAGGATTAAGATGCAAAAGTATGTAATAGTCTGCATTAAAATATGCAAGCTGAGAAGCTGATATATGTGACTATATTTGGGAAACTGATTGTATTTAAATACCTTTATTGCAAGGCATATGCACAAAACAACGACATTAAGACAACCACATTATTTTTTCTTTTCATGAATTTTGCATGTTTTGCCATAGAGAACTATTGCTGTGTTCAACATTACAATGGAATAAAACATTTTCCATTACTTAAAAAAATATTTTTAAATACCTTAAGCCAGTACCATTATTTTTGTTGCATTTTAGCCTGTTAGAGATTCTCATGTTTTATCGGATTTTTTTTTGGCGGGGGGAGCAAAACACAAAAGTCCCAGCATCCATGTGTACACTCAATCAGCTGTCACATCATAAGCATGCTTCACATTTTTCTCTTTCTAATATGAGGCCAAGCACAAATTAATTTCTGAATCTTATTCAGATGGATGATCAACAATTTTACTTCAAATGGCACCAAATCCAATATTTTAAATTCAAATACTGATTTTTAAAAGGTTATAAAAATTTTACCATTTTCTCTGAGAGAAGTAGGTTTATTTTCTAGAACATGCCTGGAAACCCTGCTTAAATACATATGGAAAACAATAATTAAACTGTTTGCTTGATCAGGTCTATACTGCATGCTTGCTTTTTTTTCCTATTCCACAGAAAGCTAATGATTTAAGGGTAAAAATTAAGAACTTGCATATGCATAAATCCTTTAAGACTGTTCAGTCATCACTGTGCTTACATGTAGGCAGTATAATGTATAAATCTAAACAAGGGATGTATTTTTCTTCTCATTTATGCCATAATTTCACTGTGCTATTTTTCAGTTTGTATGTAGGCAAGAGGTCAAACAGTGGACTTTTTTTCAAGGGATTATTTCAGATATGTATTAAAATGGAGTTAATTTAAGTACTCAGATAAGACCATTTTGCACTATCTGCTGGCATTATCATTTTTTGCTCCAGAATGTCATTATCTGCAATAAATATTTTACTTTTTCACTAAATAGATCTGAAGAATCAATAGTATCACTGGATCAGCCTTTATAGCACGAAATACTCCCGTATTGCCTTGACTGTTTTGTTTGATGAGAGGTTGTGGGAAAAGCAAGAGTAAAGAAGAAGCAGAGCTGTATCCCAGTAAGAAACAGGATTTAAATGGCATAAATAGCACAGATTCTATATGATGAAAACTTCTCCTTGGCCATTCCCAGCTAAGCTTCACATCCTGCATTTCAGCTTCAGTGCTCCTGCAGCCTAGAGCAGACACAATCAGGTTTGTCAGGAGCAGCAAAGCACCTGGGCTGACCACCTCTGAAGGGTCTGGGTCTGCACGAGCTGCTCCTGCTTCTGCCCAGGCTCTGCTGGACAATGTTGTGTGATCACTTCCCAAATGCAGCGCTGCTCAGTGCAGTCATGTGGAACCTCAAAGGGGGAGTGAAAATGGGACAAGGCAGGGGTCAGTGGAAAGTGGCCATGAACAGCTGGGGGTTGGATGAAGTGGAGTGGAACAAGGGCAACAAAAATGATGGCGTTTTGTTTTCCCTTGCTTTGACAGCAACTTATTGGAGACATTGCCTCCCTGTCACAGACACTGCAGAGTAAGGTGCCTTTTAGCTAAAAAGAAGGCAGTTAGAGCCATAAAAGCCTAAGTGCAGATGAGTTACAGACCTGAGAATAACATGTGTTTGGTGAAAGAAATTGTAAACTTCACTGAATATACCGGTTAATACTTCGGATATGTAATTTTCTCCAGTACAGTTTTCTCCTTAATCCTGCTCATTTATTGGCACTCAAACAGAGCTAACAAAGTCCAAGCAAAAGCAGAGGATAAATACTATGTTGCCCATGTCACAAGGAGACAACTTTAAATATTTCTATGTTTGAACAAAAATCTAGATTTAAATATATATAACACAACTTCCCCCGATTATCTTTATTGTTTGCTATATTTAACATTACCTATATGAAAATGAGTTAACAAACATTCCACAAAGACACTGAAAAGCCAGAGTTAGCATAGATTCTGGAATATGCACAAAGAAAAACTGGCAAACATTTACAATTGTAATATCCCAAACCAGTTTTATTAACTGCAGCTCTGATTTATTTCCCCATCCTCCTGTTCCAAGATCTGCACCTTTTCTTTCTTCTTTGGGATGAACAAAGATCATGGAACAGATTGTAAGTGAGGCAAATTACATGGCTGTTTATGGTTGTGTTACACATATTATATATATCATTTGCAAAGTATTCCCTAAAGAAATGGTATCAAACTTTTGGGGACAAGAAAGGATCTGATGACAATCTGTTTTCATTTCTTTTCTTTCAGATGCTCCATGATAATTCATCTGTTTTATTTTCTTAGATTAATTTCCTGTACTGCAGCTACTGCTTTCCCATCATTGTCCATTTGGTTTCTTTTGTTCTTTTCTGCTTTAATGTTCATTAACTATATTATTTGATTAAATGATGCCATCACAATTAGAAGAAAACAAGTCCAAATCTATTTGAACAGAATCTTACATTTACTCTGTAAGCACTCTCCTTTAGCTAAAATGTAGAGGCTTCTGTATTTTTGAGTTTGGGTTTGGTTTTGGGGGGTTTTTTGGTGCCTATTCGTTTGTTTGTTTAACAAACACACATTTAAAAAGATAGCAGTATTCCAAAATCCCTAAGTTATGTACTCAATTGATCTGCAAATTTCAGCACCATGGTAATTTTACTTGGAATTTTTATGAAGTGATTTAGCATGAATGCCTTTACTTTTTAAGATGCAAAATTTAAAAATAAAGTTCTGTTCTTCATCTTTTCATCTGAGTACTCTCAGCACAGAGTTGGTTTAAAAAACAATAATTATTGGAGAGTTTTGACTAAAAGATAACTTCAGCTAAACACCAGAATTACCAAAGGTAAGTGCTCAGGAAAAAAGGACAACTCCTCTGAAATGAACAGACTTATTAACAGTGTTTGCCAAAGACAGGACTATTGTCAGCACTTTGGAATACCTTTTATTTAAACAAAAATCTATCAACTTTAACAGAACTTGCTGCCTGGAAGTGTCCTTTAAAATGACTGTTAGAATGAAAAATAATATATGTTTTTTATTCCTTTTAAATCAACAGTTTGGAAAACCTGTAAATAAAAGAAAAATCTCCCCCTGACCAAAAAAAACCAGAAAAGATAACCTTAATTTTAATTTCAATTTCATCAACATGCAACAGAAACAACTCCTTTAAATCAATAGGGTGTCATAAGTCATTTGCAGACAAAATCAAGCTGTTGAAAACAGATGCAATTTAAATATTTGGTAAAACTCTATCTCATGATCTAAGAAAATTAGTATAATTTTTTTTTTAATTTAAAAAGCAAGGAAGCAAATAAAACAAAAAAGATTCAATTCTTAGTTATTTCATGGAAGAAAAATAAAAGGGGTTAAATCCAGCCAAGGGAAAACTTTCAGTCAACCAAGTTGCACTGCAGATTCAGTCAGTAAGAAGTGTTAGGAAACAAAAACATTTCAATGTGAGCTCATTGTATTTACAGGTAATATTTGCTTATTCAGGTAATTAATCATCATGATTAATTATACTGGAAAGTGGACAGATTATTTCAGTAAACCAAGATTACTTGCCTATGGATAGAGATCTAGGAGCTGGATATGTACACTTTCACTAATAAATGATAAGGATCACTGGTGAGGCAGGTTGCAGAGCTTGGGAAAAGTAGTAAGTTACTAAGTGAAACTGCTTTTGGCAAATATTGACCTTTGAGTTCTTAAACTGGAGCATATATAAACATCACAATATTCTCTGGCAAGTTTTCCCTGATAACCTGCTGGAAAAGGGACAGAATATCCTCTAGCTATTATGCATGCACAATTTAACAATTATGTGGTCAGAGGAAGGATGATTCTTTTAAGGTGCTGGTGGATGAATGGTAGATGTTCACAGGCTTTACACATTTACAAAGGAATTTCAAAATCTAACACAGCATAATCAATATCAACTCCAGTTCTTCTATACTGAGATAAATGATATTGATCACTCTACTGGGGACACACACACAAAAACAGAAAGAGAGGTAGGATTCAGACTCAGAAAACAGGTCATACGGATCAAAATCATAGCACTGGCAATGCTGGCTTAAGTTCGAAATGTTAAAGTAAGGCTGTTTCACTCAGCATGGAAAATCTGAAAAATTATTTTGATGTATTTAAAAAGCAGAGCATTCTAAAAAACACTGAATTTATCTCAAGTTTCTATTATGGTTGAATAAAAATTTTCAAAAGCATATAAAAAGTTAGTTTTAGATAATTATTATAATCAGGAATTGTGCTTAGAATGAGAATATAAATGGTTTATAATTCTACCCTTACTTGAAAATTAAATTTTCGTTTCAAACTTGACTAAAAATTTTGCAAAATAAACATTTTGTAATACATTTTGTGAAAATATTACAAACATTGCAATGCAATCCAAATTAAGCTGTGGATGCACGCAGAGTTTGCCTTTTGAGTTTCTTTTATCTGTCAGACCTTCCAAGTTTTCTGGGTTATACTCGGGAGCAGAGGGTAAGAGAAGCATATTCAAAATCCTTCGCGGCCACAATTTTATTTCTAATTGGTGTTTCCACACTCTTCATGCATTCATCAATCAGATGTAAATTACAGTACGCCTGATTGGGTCTCCTTCACCCTAACCATTCCCTGCTGACTGGCAGTGCTTGCCAACTGCTGCAGCAGGCAAGATGAGCAGCAGTAACAGCACCTCTACTGTTTTGGTAGGTCTTGGCCACTAGCAGTATCATAGATAACAACTGCTCAGTTAACACCTATTGAATGTCTTGAGCACAATTGTCCCTTTAAAGAATGCAGCTGTCACCTTTGATCAAGCATGAGACATCACTGGCAGCAAGTAATATAAAAGAGTAGGTCCATAAATTCAAACACTGTGGCAATTTCAGAGGAGCTCCTTTATTCTGGAAACAAGCACAGAAAAATGTCTAATCGGTGTGGAGGGAAGAGACACAGCAGATAGAAGCTTCAGAAAAGATTTTTTCATAATATTTAAACCTAGTGAGTGATCAGAGAAAATACTGTGGAGTCAATAGTCCAAACAAACCAGGAGGATGGGTTGTGCACTACTGGAAAAATTTAATAAATACAGAAGTTGAAATACTTGCAGTCACTGTAAAATGTAGCACCCAGACATTATTCTATAGTCTCCAGTCTGCTAAAGTACGGTTCTTACGCTACATAAGCATGGATTTTGTGTATTTTAAAGCAGAATACTGTATAAGATTACCCTCAACCGGGCATATCCCCCTGCTAGCGCCTTTGAGAGGATTGCCAAGTCCAGAAGGAGCCTGAAGAGTTGTTTATGTGAGGGACTGTGGGGAGAGGGAGGAAGAGGAGCAGTAGGAGGAGAAGGGCAGACATGGTGCTGTTTGGCCCAGTGGACAAGGAAAAGCAATAATGGAAATTCATAGATCAAAACTTTTTTTATTTTTCTAATTGATGTGCACCAGTTTAATGGCAGCATAGATGGTAGCACTGCATTTCATTGACCCTAGCACTATTTTTGGGGAACGGGAATAATAAGTCGTGTGGGTGTCATTCACAAAAAGGTATGAACTGTTCACAGTTTTATAATTGTGTTGGGCAGAAACAGGCTCCCTTCATCTTCACTGATAGATGTAATTTTGTTCTGTGTTTTTCCTGAACCCACACCTTAAATGCAATCTTCTCTTTCTGACTGACTAAGACTGATGTTCCCTCATTGCTGCTTGTGAATACTGAAAGTGAGTTCATTGTTTCTGTGGCCAGCACTGAGCAAAGGCAATGGGGCATCCAGAATGGAAAGGCAGTAGCTTTTACAAGGCTCAGGTTTGAGCATCAGGAGTGGCATCTGGAAGACAAACGCCTTCAGCTTACATAGGCAAGTATACCATTTGGGGCACACAGGTTAGTCCCTGCTATGAATATCCAGACTGCATGGGGGTTACAAACATTGTCAAATATTACGTAAAAGTGCGCAATTGAATCAATCTCATTTAATGATCCACTGACTTTTGAATATTTTTAATGTCCATAAGTGACCCAACAACATTTCAAACATCATTCGTATATCACAACTAAATCATTATTACAACACAAAATGCACCTTTGTATAATATTAAGAGTGTATTTTGTAATCAAAGGAGGTGGAAGTGTGGGAGGAAAGAGCAAATGAAAAGTTTATGTGGTATGTATTATGAACATAAGCAGATAACCTAAGAGGAGTGGTCAAATGCTGCTTGGAAGGATGGGTGCTAGCTGTGGCAAACAACAGAAACATTTGTTCTGCTTCCATCTTACTTTCAGCAACACCATTTGCAGTCTTTGTGCCTCTATTTTCCTTTTCACCCTTTGTCTTTCCTGTCAATTAAGCTGTACATTCTCCATGGACAGAAGTTATAAATGTATATCACACTTAAAAAACCATGAATGCGAATACGACTGGGATGCATTTCACCAGATGTTACTTTACTAGTAATAAACCCTGTGACTGCTTGTTTTATCCTCCAGAGCTGTGTTTAAGGATATCCCAGTTTGTCTTGTCTCCCCTCTTATCCATCCAATGTCAGGGTGGTTAGATTATTCCCCCAGGTCATGGAAGACCCAAGTTCAGATCAGCACGTTTGTCTGAGCAGACTGACATTCCTTCTGTCACATCTGTAAAAATCATGACATCATATGACATTTGAAGATGGGTTTCTTAACATGCTCTGCTGTTAATGCTATCCTCAATGACAACAGGAGCTTCAATTCCAATCAACCACAAGGCCGCTGTATTTCTTTTAGTGCTGCTTTTCCTCTTCGACCCAGTGGAGTTAAACAGCAGCTGCTGCAGTGGGGCAGTTTTCCTCTCCCCTACTTCTAAGTCACCTCAGACAGCTGAGCTATCTGAGATACATGCTTTATCAGTTAGTAAAAAGCCAATGGCAGTGCTTTTTGAATATTTCTAAATGTTTCTTCAGGCACAGTTACTTCACACATTTGAAACTAAAGTTACAAACAGCTCTGAGTTGCCAGAAATCTAATTTCTTCAGCAAATAAATTCTTTCTGCTCCCACAAAAGAAGAAAAAATCACTGCACTACTCTGTTCTATTACTTTCATAGTTTTATGAAGAGAATGACTGAATTCATCAACAAAGCATGTTGGAAAGAGATTCATCTAGGGGCCAAAAGTACAGCATTTTGGATTAAATAAACAGAAATTACCTTAAAAGGTAGAGATAAGTCAAGAAATAGGCAGTCTCTGTCAATGAGTTCATGACTACAGGCTGCCCATGCACTTGAAGAGGAAATTCAGTGCCTAAAGGAGGCAATGAAATATTCAAGTCATCAATATATGCAGAAGAACTGAAGCCAGGCCTCACAGAAAATAATGAAGGCTTGGGAATTAATTCAACAACCACAGATGAAAATGAATCCCAAGGGAGAAAGCTGGCTATGAACTATGGGAAGGTACATGGTGGAAGACATTTTTATTGACGAAGTCCAAAATCATGGCTGAGGAGAACAACATGGTAATTTGACTTTGAGAGGGAGTTAACTGTGGCACTTTTGCCATAATGAAGAAGGCAGATAACGGGGACTTCAGAGAACTGAATTCTCAACTCTGTGACATATCCTGACAATTATAAGACTAACTAAGCAACCATGGGAAAAAAAGAATTAGAAAAGAAGAAGTTCTGAAGCTCCGCATTTTAATTCTTCTCTTCCCACTTTGGAGCCTGACAAAAAAATGCATTATTAGAAATAAATAAAAGCAGGGCATGAAATGGCTTCCCAGAATAAACTGTAATTTATAGAAGGAAAGTAAAATGTCTTCTCTTCTATTTAAAAACCTCTGCAAACCAGAAATGCACAGAGTGAATGGATTTTGAGATATTCTTAGTGAAAGCAGAAAGTCACTAACACATCTGTAATTGCCAGGGGGCCTATTCTTCATAAAAATTTATATTCTCAGGATGCCCATGTCATCACAGCCTATTACAAGCAAGTATTTTGCTCTTTTGCAAAACACCTGCTTAAATACATAACATAAGTGGCTGTATTAAAGTACTTATCTCTGAATATGGAGACGGCTTCTTTTTGGATATGTAAATATTCCCTTAAAAGAAAATACTACAGTAGAGTGACAAAAAGTTTCCATTATGGTTCAAATTAAAAAAAAAAAAATCACAGTACCTTAAAAGTAATTTTCTTTGTTTCTTACTTTGTAGTCCATTCTTTTAGAAGGAGTCAAAGAAGAAATATGTTGGAACTCAATTACCTGTGCTACTGAACCTTATACAGATATTTAAAAATGGATACCTCTCACAGATATCCAGTGTGAACCAAGTGCTTTTTTATGTGAGCCTCTCATATCTCATTAACATTATAAATTGCAGCATGCACCTTTTCATGCTGCTGAAAGAAACAAAAAATGGTCAGTAAAAGACTAAATGTAACTCAGTGACCAGTAAATTTTTTTCTGGTCACTCAAATAGCTTTCTTTGCTTTACCCTTGTTGAGCAAGTGAACAGAAGTCAAGCAGCTACACCTCAGTCAGATACACCTTAGTGTACCTGGATGAAACACCAAAAGATGAACCCAGGAATTTTGGTGCAGCGTTATGAAAGTGCCAGAGGTCATCATAAGGGAAACAAAAGTTTGGGGCATCACTAAAGACTGTTTCAACTTGGCATGAAAATCCTGTGGAAACCACGTGGTTTAAAAGGCAGATGAACAACCTCCTCCAAATATCTCAAAATCTCTCCAAAGTCAAACATTTGCTCATCCTTACTGACCAATGAAGGCAGGAAGCAGCAGGTGGATACCATTAAATGCCAGGATCTCAAACAACTTTTTTCACAGGTGTTCCAATCCTTACCCAATATGGAAGAGAAACTGTTGCCTATTTTTCAAAGGCAAAAATACCAGGAAGAGCACAACTAGAGGGATATGCTCTATGAAAAAACGAAGGAAATATCTTACTCAGAGAATTCCTCTCTATCTCATTTCAAGCAATTTCAAGGTGTGCACAGCTGTCATGAAATCTTCTACAACATCTCACACAGTTATTGAATGACTCATATTTATAAACCTCCATTAATGCTCTTCCTGGTCAAAGTGCTTACTAATTTCATTTATGTATCTATATATCTATATATACACCTATGTAGATATTATTCTTGCAACAGCACTGCATCAAGTCTCATACTAAAAAGATTTTTTTTATTGTGACACTGTAATTTTCCTTATTGATATATTCCTGACTTGAAATGGCACATTTTCACTAGAATTTTCCAATTGTATTCATGTATCCTTAGTATAGCTCCAGTTGTTTCAGAGTAGCCTCTCCTTATTGACTTATTAGCATGATATTTTTGATAAGGTGCTCCACTACTAAAGATAGGAATCTTTTTTAGGATCCACACACTTTCATTTGTGCATAGGAATCTCTGATCTATATTTACAGTGGCTTTATAATTTAACAGATGTTTGGACAGTTACAGTCCCCTCTGGGACAGTACTGTGTGGTTTTGAACTACTCCAGAGTTGTTCTATGAATATTTTTCCTCACTCTCTTATAGTCCTGGGGGTCTGTAACAGATGCTAATTGCAGTTTCTTCTTTGTTTTTTGATAATCTAGTCTTACCCAAATTATTCCACTGCTGCCCTCATCATTATTGAATTGTATCTTACTGATTTTCAAGGTTTCAAGCAATAGATAAGACCACATTATCTACAGCTTATACACACACAGCATAGCTTAAAAGTTTCATATGTGCATATGGAGATGGTGAGAGCATTCAAGAAATAGGGGCTTTTGGCAGAGAACATCCCACACCTCCTGTCCTTTCAGAAATATGCCTTGGAATAATTAGCAGCTCCATCTCAACTTCCCAATTTGCCACAATGCTCTCAGATATTATGCTGCTGCTCCACAGTTTTCAGAGGGGCTTATCATGCTGCATGCAGATCTGTTCTCTACATCAAATGCTTTAAGACATTAATAGCATGACCTTGAAAAATTTTTAAGCAGTTTATCTTATGTGAAGTTTGCCGACTTGCACAGGTGAAGATGCCACATTGTGTAACAGCACACATTATGTGCCCATGTTCACCATGCACTACGTGTAGCCTGGGACCCTGCCAGAGTAGCCAGCTTACTCGGTTCAGAGAGAATGGAAACCTTTCACAAATAATGGCCATAATAAATGCTCAGGTTGCACTTCATCTTTTAGTTCAGTGGAGGCAGAAGGCAAAAACTATTTTGATAAAGTAGCAAATATTCCAATTCCAGAACTTAGGACTCCAGTGGAGAATGAAGAGGCAGACAATGCTATCTATTTATAGTACATTTTGCCTGAATCCCTTCTTTTGTACACAACAGCCATGGTCTTTCATGCAGAACCACTGTAGATGGACAGCTGTGTGTCTAAACCTCTGTGATGAACAGAACTCAGATGGGAGCTTAAAAAAAGAGAAAACGGCATCAACATATTCATAAGTTGGTGTGTGAACAATGAAAGCACATATTGTAGGTCTGAAGGAAAAAGGCAGAATCAGCTTGTAAAAAAAACCCACGAAATTCTCTAAGAAATTCTTTTTGCAGATGTCAGCATAAGCTTTTTTGCCTGATTTAGTGTAGCAGTAAACTCAGGAAGGGGACTAAAGAAATTGCTTTGACCAACCAGGAGTTTCAAGGAAGTGTCTATAAATCTGAAAATCAAAATTTGATCATAACTCGATCCACAAGAACTATAACACCTCAAAAAAGAGTATAAAAGGAAAAAAAAAAGTAAACTGAATCAGCTCTGACTTGCTTGTATATATTAGATCAAGATCAGCCTAAAGCTGAAGGCACACAGATAATAATCTCTGACCCTCTCAAGGTTCCACCAGTGCCTTTTACTGGCTTTCCATTTATCAATAAGGTAAGTTTGATGCTTTAAGAAAAAAAAAGAATAAAACAAAATCAAAGATCCTGCACTGCTGACTGGACATCAGCCTGAGTATCAGGCTTTGTTGTCCTCACTTGTACTGATGCTAACTTAATTTTCAAGTAGCTCTAATCATAACTGTCAGAAGTGATAACATATGACTTGAAGGATGTTATCAGCATCTCTCTACTCTAGAGAATCATAAAAAAGCATATAGAATGTATCTTCACCTGAATTTGATCCCTATTGTTCATTTAATTGTTTACATGGTTTCTAAATCTCATAATATTTTTTTTTACATTATAATACATTGCCAAAGTAAGATAGAAGCTCTCTTTTCCTTGTCTTTCTTAAAAGAATATAAGTGGTGCTCTAAGTAAAAAAAAAAAAAAATGACTCTTGTCTTTCAAGTTTCCCTTTCTCTGTTCATAAACAGTTTCCTGGCATACCTAGTGATATTTCTCCTGAGAGAGACTAAAATCCCACTATCTTATATTTTCCTTATAGGAATTTCCAACAGTCTTCAGTGGTTTTGACATGTGCAGAAACGATGGGATACTGCAGACTCTAGTACAGGCATACATTTGAAGAATATATTGCACCAAACTGCATGTGCCAGTACATTGCACAGTTTTCACTGCATTGGATATCTGCTGTCTCTTTTACTGTAGTTTCTCACATGCAAGAACAAGTCACAGCTTCTAGAGTGGAAAAATCAAAAACTTTCTTACCTGAAAGGCAGGGTATTGTAATTTTTTCTATTTAAAACTGCGTGCTTCTTTTCAATAATCAAAAAATCCAAACCCACAGTACAAAAGAATTCTGTCTTATAAACATATGCTCCCTAAATGACCTTAAACTTTGAGAAAAAGAGGCACAAAATCACTGCTTCCAACCTTCTAACTCACCATAAATAAAAAAGGGGTTATCACAGGGTGGTAACTGTGAGTTATCTGCGAACAGACTAATTTTCTCAAACATATTTGTTATTCAAAATTAATGTATAAATTTCTGTGGGTGATTCCTAGCTTGATCACCAGTATGAGAGCAGTCTATTGTAGACAAAATAATGATGGGGATATAGAGGTCACACATTATGTATCAGAATCCCTAAGCAGTAATCTCAGGTCCAATATGAGCTCCAAAGCTCATTCGCATCTTCTTGCCTTCTGGGATTGAGACAGTCTTGATCGATAAGAGATTTTAACTAAGAAATAATAGAGTAGTAGTCCATTTTAACGGACAGAAAAAGGAAAATCTGGCAAATGACAATAAGGAAGATATGCCAAACAATCATGCCTTTATTAGTTACCACCAGTATCTGAAGTCTTTCCTTGTTTCTCACCCTCTTGACAAATACTGACATGATTCAAACTTTTCTTAGACTCTTCTGGAATTTTCAAAGACAGAGAAATGACTGCCTATAAAAACTGTTGTACTACCTTTACTGGAAGAGGTCTGGGAGGGCAGTTTGGGAAACCACTGCTATGAAAAGATCTTAGTCAGTGTGCCTTCCTGTCAGGGCTGGGCTGCAGACAGCATGTCCATTCTTCGGGTGGAAGTCAGCATCACTCTTCTCTCTTATCTTTAGAGCAAAGATACATCTGCCCTTGCCTGAATATGGGGACGAAAACATCTGTTCATTGATAATCCATATTTCACATCATCCATACTCATAACTGAAATAGAGGAAAGCTGCAGTGGACTCAGTCTGAAGCACAGGATGCTCTCTGTCATACAGTACTGTGCCCTGCCTTGGAAGTTTCCATAAACTGACCAGACAAGACCCTAAAGAACTTGATTACCCTTGCTATGGTCAGGAGGTCATACTAGAGACCTCCAGAAGTTCCTTCCAACTTAAATTTCCTGTGACCCTCACCCACACTGGTCTTGTGACCAGCAGCAAAGATCTTTGTTGGGTAATTGTAGGGATTCAGAAGAACACTTACCTTTAAGAGGTAGAATTAATGAATACAGCAAATTGATAGCTGGTTAGCCATATCAAAACATGACAGACTTAGAACAAATATAAAATGGAATTCAAAATGAGAAACATGGATGTAACTGCAAAATGACACATTTATTTACCAAACATTCATTGTGCTAGAATAAGAAGATATCTTTTTTCAATCAGATGCAACGACTTTTCTTAGCAAGGGTAATGGTGTAGATGAATAGATCTAGGTTCAAAGAAATCATTAGGTCACAAAATGATGACAAGCTGCTGATCTCATGCAGGTGCCTGAAACTTGTTTGTGATTCTGGAATATCTGAAGTAAGGAGGGAGATGAACAAGCAATCAACAAGTATTAAGACCCTAGCATAAGACCTTGCTTAGAATAATCTTTACAGACATGTTCATGAAAGGTAAATTTTAACTAGAATTTATAAAAAGAAGGTATATTAACATGATAAAGCAATGAAGATTTCACTGTTTAAGAAGAAACACCAAAATGAAATGACTGAGCAATAGAAGGACTACAGGTCTTGTTCATAAATCTAATAGCAGACATACAACAGGAAGAAGAAAAAAAACCCATCTATTTAAGGCAAAGCATGAGAATAAGAAAACACAGCTATAAACCCCAGATGAGTAAATTTAATCTGGAAACTATCATGTTCCTCTCTGCTACAGAAATCAGCTTCCAATGAAAATTTTCACAGAATCACAGAATATGCTGATATGGAAGGGATCCATAAGGATCATCGAGTTGAACTCCTAGCCCTGCACAAGACCATGCTCAGATGTCACACCATGTTCCTGGGAGCATTGTGCAAATGCTTCATGAAATCTGTCAGGCTTGGTGCTGTGACCACTTCCCTGGGAGGCTGTTCCAGTGCCTGACCACCCTTTGGGTGAAGAACCTTTTTCTAATATCCAACCTAAACCTCTCCTGAAGCTGTTTCAGGGCATTCCCTTGGGTATTGTCACTGGTCCCCACAGAGAAGAGATCAGTGCCTGCCCCTCCTCTTTGCCTCACAGGGAAGTTGTAACTGCAATGAGGTCTCTCCTCAGTCTCCCCTTCTCCAGGCTGAACAGACCAAGTGACCTCAGCTGCTCCTCATACAATTTCCTCCCAAAGCCCTTTACCTCCGTGTCCTCCTTCGGACACTCTCCAGTGGCTTTATGTCTTATATTGTGGTGACCAAAACTGCACACAGGACTCAAGGTGAGGCCGCACCGGTGCAGAGCAGAGTATTGGGCAAGGTGTGCAAGGGACAAAGGGAAACTTGTGTAGTCTCAACACTGAGGTTGATAACCATCTCAGTGAGAGTGCATTATGATGTTGCTTGTTATAAGAACATTGAAATCAACAATCCCCGCAATTCCACTGCTATTCCTATGCTCCTCCTGATAGACTGCAGTCATGAGGAACAGAAGGGATTACCTCCTCTCTTAGCTGATCCTGAAAGCAGAGACTCTCTAAACATGGAATTTCATTTCGGGACTGCTGTGTACCTCTATACTTGTATCCATCTTGCAAACAAATGAGGAGGAAGGCAGGAAAAACAATTTAATATGTAAAGAAAGGCACACAAGATACCAGATTGCAAAGGTGCCAGAGTAGGACATTTTCAAGGATTGCTAGTATCAAACAATCACAAATGAAAAAATCTTATTTTCATTATTATTTCCACACACATCAGATTCTGTAATAGAAAAGACAAAATCTTTTACAAAAGATTCTGTTCAGTAAATCCTTTGCATTCCCTACTCTTTTTACTGTTATGCATGCTTTGCTGAGGTGAATGGAAGTGGATGTGGAATTTAAAATACAAAATATTTTTAAAAAAATTAAATAAAATTTGAGCAACATTTTTTCCACTCCTAGTTTTTGGAATTGCTTTTCATTCATGGATAAAATGTGAGGTGATAGGAAGGTATGTCAATATCTTATTTTTCTCCAAGAACGAAGAATATGTCATTCTGTGCAAAGAACACAAAAATTCTGTACAAATGAAAATGATAATGGCATGAGAGCTGAATAGAAAAATATTTGGACCTTCAAAGCATCGATTGTGAAGAACCAACCATAGAAGTTGTTTTTATATTTGATTTTTTAAATTTTTATTTTTGGGAAATGCAGTCATCCATTTATTATTATTACTAATATTAATTATTATGATGATGATGAAATTAAGTCAAAAGAGAAAACTACAATCATCTGCAAGTTTGCTTACATCTTCCAAACTTCTCTGATGTGCTGAACGAAGAGGAGTCCAGACAGTAAAGTATGGATTTACATGTAGATCCATCAAAGATTAGCTTGATTGGGAATGGCAAAAGAAGTTTGGTTTGATCTGCCTTCTAGATAAGAAAAGAGGACACTTGTGCAGAAACATGTTAGCGTAGTGAAAGAGCCATAAAAAGTTACAAAAGTTAAATTGTATACCACAACTGCTAGTTTATGATTCAACACATGCAGACATTTTGGGATTAGGTTCTCCTCCCATATCTTTGAGCAAGGTGCATCTAATCTAAACTTGACCATTAGGATCAAGGCAGGATCAAGCCTTGTTTCTCGTAAGAACTAAGGTTCCTGTAGGTTCTCTTTAGACATAATGCACTTTCAGAGCTCAGTTCATGTAATCTAAGTATTTACACAGGAATAAGCATTGTGGTAGATCACCAAATATTCTCCAGTGTCTATAGAGTCTAGAGACCTACCTTAAACCCTTGAGATACTGCCTCAGTGCCCTAAGGCTCCCATGAAACATGCAATCTCCAAAAAGTCACTTAGAAGTCTACAGTCTTTCATCCAATATTTTTCTTCACACACTGTTCAGCACCCTAGACGTTCGGAGCCTTTTCCTGATAAAGCCAGGGCAAAATTAGAGTTGCTACTGTGACACATTTTAAGTATAATTTTTGCAGTTAAATGAGGTAACATTGCCTAAGAGTCAAAACTAAGACATGACAGGAGAGAGGCTCACAGGCATACAAAAAACTCACATCATACGAAGAAACTCCAAAGACAGTGGAGCTGAAAGGGATTTCTAAGAAATAAAAACTAAAAGACAATATGATAAAATTTCTGTTGTTAATACAACCTATAACTTTGATATACGGAGAGGAAGTCTGAAACATAGCAGATCAGAGATCTATTTCTCTTCATCTGAAGGTCAATTAAAAAAATTAAGCTGCTAGCAAGTAAGTAGATGCAGAAACCAATTTATAGGAATCTTCAAGATCAAATGCCCACCTTGGTTTCAAGCACCCTCAAAAAAATTACTGATTGTCAGACTTCTATCAAAGTCTTCTATTGTTTCTATTGAGCGAAACCTATTTAAAACCATATAAGTTCAAAATAACAAAGTAAATTCCCGATGAGCTTAAATATTGAATAATACATAGTAATACCTTCTGATTAAATAACCATTTTGTTCAGTGATTACATTCAGTTTCCCCAGTTGGTAATTATTGATTACAGGATATAGTCATTTGTTTCTGCTAACCACTTGCCCTTGTAAGTGTAAACATCAAGGACGGGGCTTGCATTCCTCTATTTTCCATGGAGCCAGGCCACTATGTAAGTTGGACAACGATCCATGACACTGTAGTGATATACCTTTTGTTGCAAAATAAAGAGTTTGTGTTCCTGAAGTTGTTTTGATACTTGGAATCCTTTCTCTCTCCTACTTGCAGGCTAATTTTTCATATGAATACTATAGGAATCATGAATACTAAATCTTAATAACTGTGTAATAATTTTACATAAGTAATTACATTTTGCAGCATTTTGCTTTTGTCATTTCCCTGTACTCTAAGCAATAACCAAAAATTGCTCTTTCCAATTTTATTGAGCCACTAAGACATCTCCTGTTAAAAAAATAAGAAAAAATAACAAGAAAAAAATATACAGATGTCTACTAGACATGTTACAAAATTTGAATGCCCAGGAATAAAAATTCTCTCAGTTGTGTTTTCCTGTGGATATCTAATTCAATCCCATGTGTCTAGTCATATGTTCAGACAAACTTTGTCCTGAAGCAGCACTAGACTGCTCTCAGTGGTTCAAAAGCATTGTCTTTTTTTCAGTCACCTATTTTTTTTCCATATATTTTGAAATATAACAGCACAGATCAGTCGTCGCCACTGTATATTTGCAGCAAGGGTAGTGTTAGTGTATAGGAGGACACGGATACTTGCCCAGAGACGTTGGTGCAGACTCACAGCCCCTCAGTGATGAGATCAGGCTTTCTGAAAGTTGAAGACATCTCCAAAGACATGCATGCAAGAAGTTATGCTTTGCTTCATCTACAGTTGAGGTTGAAAAGTGATTCTGCAACTTTCTATCTCTCAGTTTCTTATGGACCCCAGTTTTTTTCCAGAAAGTGTCACTACCTTTCAGTTAAAGATGCTTTCTAGCCAAGATCAGATGAAATCTTTTGGTTCTTTCCATATTCTACTGCTTATTCTTTGGATAATTTTGTCCTTTCTTTGCACCTTCTGTCTCATATCTTTAATGTTTCTGAATTGCTCTGAATTTCTAGCATGAAAGAATATTATACTGAAGTTAAAATTATTTCCTGTATATCATTTTTGTTATGAAGCTCTACCCATGCAGAATAAAATGAAAATAGTATGTATGCTTTCTTGTTCTTGACATGAAAAACCTATTTCTCAAGCACAATGGTGATTGATAAATATGATTAATAAAATGGTTATATTTCATTTATTTTGAGTGATAGATAACCTGGTAAAAGTTTTCCATAAATAATACATTAAAAAGTCGTAACACATAACATCTCATTAGCTGATGCTTCTAATTTTATGCCTATCTGAAATAGTATGCTGTCTCATTTTAAATCTCTAAATACATACAAAGTTGAAAGCTTCCTATAGGTTGTATTTTTTAACTGCTTTTCCAAGCCTACTCCAGAATTTCACAGTGGCTGAAAAACAGTCAAAAACAGCAACTGATGATAATTTATAATCTTTAACAAATGCAGCTATTTTTAACTACTAAAATACCTTTAAAGTAATTAAGATTGATATTTTTCCTAATGCAGAAATAAATTTTATATTTCTAGTACTGAACTTGTTTAGTTCTTATTATTCAGATCTATTTGGGCAATGTCTGCAGTATGTTTAAGTGTCTATGTATTTCCCTGAAATATGGATGGAACATGAATCTGCATGCTGAGGAGTCCACAGTGAACTTTTCTTGACTGACCACAATCATTAAAACAGGTGGAGTGGTGATTGTTTGTATAAGGCAAAGATCTACCTCATTTTTTTAACCAAACTGGAATTCAGCTGAATTTGAGCAAAATAATATCAACATTATCAACGGAAACCTATTGCAGCCATTCCTTCAGAAAGGAATGAGATGTTTTCCTGGCCAGGGAGCCATCAGTACCATTGTGCATGCAGGTGCCTCTACCACATGCCAGTGTTCTTGGTCTTTGAGGTCTGACCATTTGCCACAGGTTGTTACTACATCCATCTTCTACACGATGTGGCCAGGACATAATCCTTTTTGAGTAGGGTATAATTAGCATTAATTTTAATTACAGTCACATTATTCTGTGTGGCCTTGAGAAATTGCCCTACTCATATCAATCCAGGCTGTTGCTATGAGATTCATTCTGCCAGGTTCATCAGTGCTAATCCTCTCTCACCTTTGTATACTTTCTTGGGCTTGCTATTGACCATTGCACTAAATACAAATTTACACTCCCAGATTGCCTTACTGCCAAACCTGGGCTGCTTTTTTATTTTTATTTATTACTGCTAAGAGACAAGAGTTGTTAAATCACTGATGCAAACATCCACTCTCTCATTTGTTAAACTTCATTGCAAGCACCAAGGTGTTGTTTTCCAAGATGCTCATTTCATTTAGACTAAAGAGGATTTCACTGGAAGAAGTATTTAAACTGATTCATTATTCAACTTTCAATTTCTCATTAAGTCACCTTCTACAGTGCATCTTACAATCTTGATGTGTTCACAGGGTCTACTATCACAGTAAGCTGCTTGCTTCCTTGCGCTTGGTTATTTATTTGAGTCTATTTCTATTGTCCTTCAGGTCTCTGGGGCAAGGGTGGTCTGTCCGATCTCTGTGCACCACCTGACTCTGTAGAGTCCTCATTCCATTGGCACTATGTAGATGCAAACAATAAACAGCAACAGCCATGTAATGTTTCCAGAGGTCAGATCTAAACCATCAGCAGCTTCATGGCACAGTGCACCCTGTAGTTGCAGTACTCCAAATGTCAGGATTACAAACCTGGAAGCTCTTTAGCATTCATGGATCCCAGGGGTTGGATCCAGTCTGTAGAACACATGCGTGTTGTGCTTACTGAATATTAATTCTTGCTATAATTGAAATGAAGAATGCAACCGCCATCTCTACCCCTGGCCCTCCCCTCCAAAAACAAAACCCAATAACCCACTCTGCCCATAAATTGGAAATGTATCAGCACAGTGAACTCTGTTCCATGTATCACTTAAATAGTTCCTGATCAGTACAATGCAAGCTATACATGCCCAACCACCTGTTTCTTTAAGGAGTATTATATTTCCCCGGCAATAGACTTGACTCACAAATTTATAATCACACAGTTTTGAACTACTTAACATAAAATTTTAATAAAAACTACAGCATTTGTAAAGCATGTCAGCTTGAAAATAAAGCTAGGTATTTCAATAACACCCAAGTGCCCTATTTAGCATTTTTTGAATTGAACGTTTATTTCAAAATTTCTTCCCAGAGCGAAATTGCTTTTAGAGAAAATCATTAATAACGAAATCAAAATGAAATATTTAAATTGCATTGAATAAAATAAGTTGGCCCAAAGCATTATGGGGAAAATTTCATCATTTTGTGAGCAAAAAATCTGCTTTTGCTAGTTTTTATTCCTCTGCAGGATGGAAAGGACTTTTTCTACTTCGTTTTCATAATAGAATTTCCAAGAGAGATTTTCAGCCTTTAATCTAAAATCTCATCTTTTTTCCTTTTGCTATACTACCATATTTATATAAAACACAATGTGCTGAATAGATTTCCCTCAGAGGTAATGCTAGACTCATCCAAAAATCACAAAACACTCATTCTTTATTAAGATTGATGTGACTATGTTGGGAATGTTGGTTATTTGGGGGAGGGGGACATGGAGGAATTGAAGGAAGCAAGAAGTTCATTAACTAACATAGGAAGGAAAAACATTCAATCTAAACTAAACACAGAATTTTTATTTTTCCTTGCACCAGAAGCAGAGTAAACAACTCAGAAATATTTTGTTTATATTTCTACCCAGCCAAAATCAGCTGTATTCATTTGGGCACTTCTACATAAAAATTGAAGGAGTGAGGAACTTTTTGTTTTCAAAATTGCTAGAAGACACATTTTCCCCATTACCTAAATATTTTAAATATTATACACCTATGTACTATGACAAACCAATTTAAATTTCCACTTTTACTTGAAGCTGCAGAAATGTTCAACTCCCAGGAGAAGGCCTACAAATGAGAATGTATATTTTTCTATGATATGGTGCTGGTAACAACATTGATGATTAAGACACTGTTCCAGGAGAAGGAGAAAACAGTTAGGACACCCTCTGTGGGATAAAACATGGATAAAAAGAGCTCTTGTTGTTTCATGAAAATATAACCGCCCCTTCTTCACAGACCCTGGCCAATATCTAACTCTCCCTTCTCCATAGAGACTGGCCAAGACTTTTCAGCACAAAAGAATTACATTTTTTTTTGAGAATTTACTGTCTAAGTGAAAAAAAGATAAAAGGAACAAGTCTTATGTCTTGCAAGTGGATGAGTGAACTTTCTCCATTGCAAGTTTATTTTCAGCATAGACACTCCCACCCTGGCAATTAAGAACTCCGCATTTTCAGTCTGATGTGTTCAATATTCAGCATGAAAACTCTAATCTTGATATCCCCTCTGGTAGCATGATATAGTGGTACAAAATTACTTCAATGTCTATGAACTGTACTGGATTTGATTCTTCTAGAATGTACTCCCTGATTGAACTATAAATGGAGAGCAGCTAAGAGAGATTAATTAACTCTTCATTTCCTAACAAGGAAGATGTGTGATGTGAAGCTAAACATTTTCTGTAGAGAAATACATGCCAGGTGTTATTCTTCATCTTCTCAAAGGCAAATATAAATATATGTATGTCTTCCTAGGAAACAGTTTTCAAATAAAAATCAGGTATAAAAATATGCTGATTTTAACCATGGATCAGTTCTGAAAATTCATTGCAGATTGCTATGTGCAAGGAAAATAATATGTGTAGCAAAATTCACAAAGAAGCTACAACTAGAAATATTATGGGAAACATGAAGCTTGTAACTACCAGGTAAGAATTGATTTATATTATAGGTGAATGAACACTCTCACTTCTTTTCCATTATGTTCTGAAACTTTCCCTTCAATTCTGTTCACACTGTAATTTTTTTTTTTAAATTAATTTTGAATTAAAGCATTTTAAGTATCAGGGTCTGCTTTCACGTCAAACAGATTGCCCTTCAACATCTTCATAAACAACTGGGACAGAAGACTAAAGGGATACTAAGTAAGTTTGCAGATGATACAAAGCTAGGAGCAGCTATTGACTCCCTGGAAGGCAGAGAAGCCCTGAAGGGAGACCCAGACAAATTAGAGAGCTGTGCAATCACCAGCTGTATGAAGTTTAGCAAGGGCAAGTGCTGGATTCTGCACCTGGGATGGGACAGCCCTGGATGTACGGACTGGGAAACACGAGGCTGGAGAGCAGTGCCATGGAAAGGGACCTGGGGGTCCTGGTGGATGACAGCTGAACATGAGCCAGCAGTGCCCTGGCAGCCAGGAGGGCCAACCCTGTCCTGGGGGCAGCAGGCACAGCATCGCCAGCCGGGCAAGGGAAGGGACTGGGGCAGCCTCACTTCGAGTCATGTGAACAGTTTTTGGTGCCACAATATAAAAAGGACATTAAGCTATTTGGAAGCATCCAAAGTAGGGCCACGAGGGTGGTGAACGGTTTTGAGGGGAAGCCGTGTGAGGAGCAGCTGAGGTCACTTGGTCTGTTCAGCCTGGAGGAGACTGAGGGGAGACCTCACTGCAGTCTACAGGTTCCTCATGAGGCAGTTCAGGGGCAGGCACTGACCTCTTCTCTGTGGGGACCAGTGACAGGACCCAAGGGAATGGTCTGAAACAGTGTCAGGGGAGGTTTAGGTTGGATATTAGAGAAATGTTCTTCACCCAGAGGGTGGTTGGGCACTGGAACAGGCTGCTCGGGGAAGTGGTCACAGAACCAAGCCTGACAGAGTTCAAGCATTTGCCCAACACTCCCAGGCACATGGTGTGGTATTCTGGATGTCCTGAGCAGGGCTAAGATTTGGACTCAGTGATCTTTGTTGGTCCCTTCCAAGTCAGAATATTCTGTAAATCTGTGATTCTTTTGTTCCTATTGGTGGACTTTTATGCAAGATCTGGAACAGCTATTAGGTTTAACCAGATAGATCAATTTCACCTAAGAAGTAAGACATTAAACTACATGGCCTTCACCCAAGAGCTCTGAAGTAACTTAGATCTGAACTTACAGGACTTTTGGCCCCAATCTGTAAGCTACATTATGAAAGGTCACTGTGGCAGAAGACCGACAGATTGCCAATGCTCCTCCCATCTCAAAAAATGATCCTAGGAAAGGCAGGATTCCATTCCCACTTAAAAAAAAAAAAAAAAAAATTAGACATACTAANAAAAAAAAAAAAAAAAGTTTGTTGCAAGGGAAAGAACCTGATTTCTGTAAAGAAAATACTACTTTGCTACCCTATTGGCCTGACAGTGTCAGCAGAAATGTGGGTGTACTTGCATTTTTAAAAAGTCCTTGACACCAAAGATTATTAAAGAAATTAAACTGTGGCAGGATTGGTAGAGGGGATCTTTTATGGATTAAAAGCTGATTAAAGGATACGAAGAAAACGTCCTAGCATAGACCTTTATAGACCAAATATTCTTTAATTTTCTAGATGGAAGACAGTGGGATGCTGTACCATTGACTGATGCTTGTGCTGCTGTTTTCCAATCGTCAATGGTCTGGAAAAGGGAGTAAACACGAAAATCTCCAACTTTACAGATCATACCTTTTCTTTTCTTTTTTCTTTTTTTTTTTTTTGAGCTGTGCAAATGTTGAGGACCTGCAAAGGCTTCCCACAAAAAAGGGTGGCAGCTGGGCTTTAGTGGCAAAATATAAGGTAATGCATCTGGGGAACGCCAATGCAGTCCACATGATTCTGCATTCAAAATTGGTGATTACAACTGAGGAAAGACATCTTGGATCCTCCATAAAGAGTTCTCTGAAAGCGTTGGCTTGATGTGCAACAGAAGCCAAAGACGATGACAATGTAAATTCAGCAGTAAATAGTTTAAGTAAGGCTTTTTTTTTTAGGTTAAAAAAAAGTAAACTGGTATATCTATCAAAAATGAGAGAACTTATTTAAAGGATAATCAGAAACAATACTAAATGTTTTGGGTTTGAGTCTTTTCCCTTTTATTGTTGTTTATAGATGATTTTTCTCAGTTAGATTTTTGCTTTCTTTAATGTTTAGAGTTATTTTCCTAGCAAAAATGAAAATTCTATCTCTCTTACAATATATATTCAGAAATATAAGCACATATAAAAATATAAATGTATAAAATATTAGGTCAGCACATTAAAGAATCCTAAAGTGAAGTAAGAACAAAAAGTTTCTTATACCTATAAATAAAGTAGAATCCTGAAGAATTTCAACTACATTCCTAAATGAAAAAAATAAATAGTGAAGACTGTTCTACTATCTTCCACACAGGGCAGTGGTAAAGCCAATGAGATGGTAGGAAAGCTCAGAGAGATTGATGACAAAGCAAAAAGCACAATAGTGGGACAACCCTGTTTACCTTGTGGATAAACGCTGCATCAAGGCACAACACAATTTAGACAGTCACACTTGGAATAGCTAGAAAGAGAATCCACAGCAGAAGTTGTATTTTACTTAGTTATTAAGCAAGCCTTAGCTCAAAAATTTAACTTCAAATTGTTATGGTAAAAGAGTGAGGGAAGGGAAGG
>VZRS01014152.1:0-11131 GCA_013398055.1 Ifrita kowaldi | reverse complement strand
AAGCACGCTGGAAAGCCTGAAGGTGGAGTGCCGTCCCAGGGCGTCTCTTCTGCCTGGACAACATAATGCGTATAAGGACGCCGGAGAACACCGGGCTTCTGGGTGTAGTGTTCCGAACTGTAGAATTGCTGCAGAAGCTAGTTTTTTTTCAGCCGAGGACGTTTTCCACGTCGCGCGCACTGAAAGGCAGAATGTGGTGGTAAATAGCGCTGAGAATGCAACTGCGTAGCCCAGGGTTGTTTCTGCAGAAGCAGTGCGGTTGGAAGGTTTAACTGCCGGCGCACTGCTCTGTGCTAGAGGTGTTTAACTTTTCGCCTCTGGCAGAGTGAAAGCGTGCGATGGTACAAAAGGGGAAGAACGGGAAGCAGAGCGCTGGACTTGTCTGCGCAGCGTACAAGCTGAGAGAGGAGCGTGGCTGCCACTTGCCTGCCTGTCGAATTCACCTTAATAGTCGGAAGAAGGAAGTTCAACGGCAGCTACTTGTGCCGCTACCTATTCCTTTTCCAGCCCTCCCGGGAAACATTTGCGCTTGCATTTAGTCTTCAAGATGCGGGGATCACAGTGCAGCGCAGAAGGGAAGTACAGAGTGCAGCGGCGAGTTTATATGACCTTCGTGAGGCAAGGAGAACTTGCAGCCCAGCATTGGCTTTTTCTCCTAGTTCTTTTCTTCATGAAAGCAGCTGGCAACCGAGGTGCCAGCGCCAACAATGGGATGGCATGTCTGTCGGAGAAGGCGCCTGCCGTAAGCGCGCTGATAAGCAGCAAAGCGGAATGCTTCTCAGGGCTTCTCTTCTGCCCAGACAACGTAAGGCGAAGAACGAAGCTGGAGAGCGTTCCGAACTGCAGAAGTGCTGCAGAAGTTCGTTCACCATCCGAGTCAGCTAAGCGCGCTGTTGTTGCCTGGTGCTAAATCTTACTCAGAAGCTGTCGTCAAAGCAGAATAAATCCTCGTTCTTCATCACCCCTTCTTGTGCCCAGATTGTGGCGCTGTGTTTTCAACATCTCGCACACTGAAGGCTACATCCAGGAAATGCTTCACCCCGGTAAAATTCGCTGAGCGAGTGCTACACATTGGCAGTGTGGACGCAGCAGAACCGAAAGCGTTTCCCGGCTGCTCGAGCTGCGGAGATGCCGTGCGCAGCACACTGTGGCTGCGTGCACTACGCACGCTGGAAAGCCTCAAGGCAGAGTGCTATGACTGGGCTTCTCCTCTGCCCAGACAATGTAAGGCAAAGAACGAAGCCGCAGAACACCGAGCTTGTGTGTGCAGTGTGCCGAACTGTAGAAGCAGTGCAGAAGCTCGTTCCCTTGTTCTGTTTGTCCGGGAGAACGAAAGTGCGGCATGTCAGAAAAGGCGAAGAACGTACTCGCAGAGCACCGGGCTTGCGTGCATGTCATACGGGCTGCAAGATGAGCGTGGCTGCCGCTCTCCTGCCTCCCGAATTCATGTTAGCAGTGGCAAGGGGGACGTTCAACGACAGCTTCTTGTGCTGCTGCCTATTCCTCTTCCAGCTGTACATGGAATCAACTGCGCTTACCCGTAGTCTCCGTGTTCCAGAGAGCACGATGGCAGGTGCAGTGGAGAAGGGAAACACGGAAGTGCACCAAGAGAGCTCCATGCGGCTTACTCGCTGAAGGCGAATGTGCAGCCCAGCACTGGCTTTTACTTCCACAGCCGTTCTCGGCGAGAGCAGCTGCTGTAGTTTTGCAACGGAGCTGCGAGAGTGACAAAAAGTCGGACGTCTAGCCTAGACGGAAAGGCACAGAGACACAATGTGGTGCGCGCCTTTTCAAGGCTGCTTGGAGAGGGGGCACTTGAAGAATACCTTCTGCTTTGACGCGTACTTTTGCGGGAGCTCTAGCTGCACGTACTCCCTGGCACTGAAGGTTTCCGAAAGAGCTTATCTCCACACTGTGTGATGAAGTGGGACGGCTGCGCGTTACTTTTTGGAGCAGCAAGAACGTTATCAGCTGACTCGGCTTGTGAGCGAGCTTCTGCTGGCCTTCTGCAATTCGGTGCTCCTGCACACAAGGAGCCCGGTGCTGTGCGCCTTCGTTCTTCACCCTACGCTCTCTGGACAGAGGAGACGCCTGGCGATGGGACTCAGCTGTGCTGCTTTTCAGCGTGCGCACTGCATGCACCCACAGAGGGCTGTGCACGATTCTTCGTCGGCTGGAGGCACAGTGATGCTCTCCCGGTTTGGCAGAGCACTTGCTCGGTGAGTCTTTCAACGTGCAAGACTTTCAACACAGCACCGCGATGTGGGCCACGAGAAGGGGTGATGCAGAGCACGCTCTTGTCCCGGCACACATTTCTCTACGTGAGACGTCTCATCAAGATCTTTGCTCCTTGCCAGACGGTAATGTGCACGGCGGTGCTTCGAGCTGAGAAGAGAAGGACCGGGCGGACAGCACCGCCATCTGATGGCGCTTTGTGGGTTGCAAAGGAACGGGGCCTGTCCCTAGAAGGTGGTGCAAGTACGAGTTTCCACGAGTTTCTGGGGCAAACGTCGGGCAAGCTTGTTGTCCTGGCACAGTTCTCTGTGCGAGACATAGCTGAAAAGCTTTCCATTTAGATTTGGGCGACAAGGGAGGCAGAAGGTGATGCTGCGCAGCGCCGGGAAGGAACGGTGCACAGCCCAGGCGTGTTTCGGCAAAAGCAGGGCAGTGGAGTGCTTCGCTGCCGGCGCAGAGGTCTGCGCGAGAAGACGGCTGTTCGCCTACAGGAGAACGAAAGTGCGACATATCGGAAAAGGCGAAGAATGAAGATGCAGAGCACCAGGCTTGCATGCGCATCACAGGAGCTCGCAAGAGGGAGTGTGACTGCTGCTGTCCTACCTGCCGAATTCACGTTAGCAGTGGCAAGATTGGAGTTTTTCCTGATAAATATGATGCAGAGCTGCACTTTGTTCACTGTCTGCTACTAAGCCAATGGTGGAACGTCTTCTGTCCTGACTCTTCCTTCTCTTTGAGGTGTAGCTGCTTGGACTCGGCGGCACTGAAGGTGTGTGAAAGTGATTGCGCTGAGATGATCTAGTTTCACAGGTGTGAATAGGGAAGGTCAGGAAATTTTTTTTGTGCTGGCATGTCTCAGTCCGAACAGCAGCCGCAAATGCTTCTCTTCAGCCATAAAATCTGCCATTTTGAGAGGATTTGGTGTTGCTATATATATAGCTCGCAAGAGAAGTTGGAATCCCTAAGGTGCTGCATGTGTTTTAGCAACTTCAAGGGGACTGTGAAGTTCAGCCCTGGCTTTTTGTTCTAGATCTTTTTCTTTGGGGGCCACTCCTGGACTTTTTGAAGGGGTTTGGTATCTGCGAGAGTGAGAGGTTAGGATGGTTCATAGAGCTTGTGTGAATGTGCATGTTTCCAGGGAGTTTGATGGGGTTCAGTGGGTGCGCATTACATGTTGAGCAGCTGATCATAGAGAAAAAGTTCTAAAATGAACCAGCCGTGCTGGAATTGCCTTTTCTTTTGCAGCCTATAAACTGCATAGCCAACAAGGAAACAATTCCTCCTTCTTCACCGCTAGATGCAGGATCACATTCTGTCAGCCTCCAAGAGGCAGGATCCACAGCGGAGGTCTTCCACAAACTGCTCCCACATGACTGGGGCCGTGCCAGAAAAGCGCTTGACTTTTACAGGGACACTACCAGCGCTCATCGAGACAACCACTCGATGGCACTGCTGACTTGCAATAGAAGGAAACGCACCGAGCCCCACTCGAAACCACTCCAAGGGCAGAGCCAAGCTGAAAACGTCGCTGCTCTCAATCAACTGGGTCAAGACAAAAAGGTTTCTCTGATTTTCTTCTTCCAAGTGCAAACCCTTATTTGCACTACATCAAAAGGCAAAACGAACTCCTTTGCCGTAACAAAGCTTTTCACTCACTTGAAAACAGCTGGCAAAAACAGAGCTCAAAAGTTCCTGCTGAGAAAGCTCTTGCTGCCTACAACTTCAACTGGGCCCATTGATTTACGAGCACACACTGCTATCGACACTTCCCTTCTCAGCTCTAGGTACCATCTTAAGCCTTCGGTCTCACAGAGTCAGGATCCAAACGGAACGGCACCAGGGACCGCTGACGCACTAAAGGTGCGAGGACAAAAAGCTCAACAGTTTGGCGTTTGCATTCCCACTGACAGTTCAATGCCTCTAACCCAGAGAACTACCTATTGGGAGAAGCCTTTAAATTCTCTAAAAGCACCTAATGTGAGCATCCAAATTTGCTTTCTTTGCAAAAGAGAAGAACTATAAACTCTTCTCAAAAGAAATGGCATCTCCTCCTCCAAAATACAAAACATCCAAGAATTGATCCACCTCTAGTATTGAATATGTCCAATAATTGCTCCTACATAGAAGGTGCCAGGACAGAAATGTCTTGCTGGACTATTCCTCCCCATGGTACTTTAACATCTATACCAGCAACCCTGGAACCATATCCTTTGCTTCCCAAGGAAAGGCACTCCTACTCAGTTGGCCTTCAGTACCTTGCTTAGTTTTTCTTAACTTACCCTTGCTTTGCTTCCCTTGCCTACGTTTGCCTTGCCTCGCTGTACCTACAACTTCCTTGCTTTGGTCTGCCCTGCCCACCACTCTTTACCTTGCCTTCCATGCAGGCAAGGCAATCTAACTAAGTGTAGGCACATCAAGGGAGAGATAGGCAAGGCCAGAATAGTGAAGGGAAAGCAAATGGAGTGGTAGGTGAGAGAAGGCCCAGAAATTTTAGACAAGGCTGGGCATAGGAAGGTAAGTTCAGTGATGGGTAGGCTAAGCAGAAACAGGAAGGGCTAGGCAAGGCAAGGCCCTGGAGGAAAGACGTAGTCAGGTCAAGGGTGAGGCATGGGCATGCAAGGGAATGCAAGGCTAGGGAGGGTTCGCAGGGCAGGGCAAGGAAACTGTTGGGTTGCCAAGGCAAGGCAAGAGATGTGACAGGTATATTCAAGGACTGCTGGAACACAAAAGTGGCTGGACAGACTGCTCTGTCCAGCCTTGATCCTTCATGGGCCATCCCTACTCTGCATTTAAAATACTTGGGCTACCTGCTTTCCTTTGTATGCAAAAGAACTGTCATACTGGTCCTGGGGCCCAAGGGTGAAATATGAATTGCCTGTCCAAAATTCAAGACATGCAAGGATTGGTCCCAGAGAAAAGCTTCCCAGACAGATGAGTGTGGCCGCATGGGACCTCCCTTGGGCTTCTTCTCACGTCCTCCTGAAACACTGGGGATACATGAGAGCCTTGAGAGTCCTAGGAGGAGCAGACTGGGCAGGGCAAGGCCATGAAATGTCACGAAACAGGGGTCTTGAGTTCCAGGTGTGGGAGGGGTGAGCAAGGTAATGCAAGGCAAGGGAGGGGTTCAAGGACAAGGCAAGGCAAGGCAAATGGTTGCTTTGCAAGGCAAGGCAGTGAGAGTCCTAGAAGGAGAAGGGAAAGCAAGGACAATGAGTAAGGACAAACTGATAAGGAAGTCAGGTGGGAGATGGGTGAGCAAGTCAATGCTAGGCAGTGGAGAAGAGGCAGGCCGAGGGAAGGCTCCAGTGGGCAAAGAAATGCAAGGTGTGGCGAAGCATGTTGAGTAGCAGGTGCTGCCAACTGGCCGTGGTCGCTTGGGCAGGGTGTCTCTGAGCGGCACGGCGGGGGGGGGGGNNNNGGGGGGGGGGGGTGTGTGTGCTGGGGTGTGTGGGGTATGTGTATGTGTGTGTGCAGGGGGTCTGTGTGTGCAGAAATTGTGTGCAGGGTGCTGTGCCTTGGGGCTGCACCTTACGACCAGGAAGGTGTGGGACTGAAAGGAGTAATATGAATGTGTCTTTACAAACAGACTGTGTGAATCTGCTTGTAGACAGGGCTAGGAACTTATGGATACTGAAGTAAAAGAAGAAACAGTTAATTCTACAAACTGTTACTAATCAACACAGACTGTTGCTTAGCCAAGGCCCTGTAAAATTCCTGAACCTAGAGCAAGACGACAAAGACTTAATAGAATTATGAATAGTTTATGTTTATTTCGTTTATATAACAAAAGGGCGATGCATATTAGAGTGGGGCGATAGAGTAGGCGATTCGGGAAGTCCGTACCTTCCGACTACTGATGTCTGAAAACTAGGCAAGAAAACAGTACTCCATGGTATAAGGTCCATAGAGCAAGTATTTGTTTATTTGATGCTGGGAGCGAGTGGAATAGCTCCACAACAAGCTCACTCATCCATTCTTCACACAGTACTAGTTTTTATACTTTTTTATTTAATGTTCATATTATACTTTCCTAACCTTCATATTGCAACATATTTTCTAATTACATGATTAGGTGAGCCCTTGTAGCACATGCATAGTTTTCGCACGAGGTGGTCTTCAGTCTCCTGGTGGCTTTGATGAAGACTCGTAGGTCTTCCTCGGGCTTGAACTTCTCACCCTTTCCTTCTGCACAGGCTGTGTATAATTATCTGCTCAAATAGTCAGTAGTTAGCTTTTTGCAGTCAGCTTGTTGTGCTAAATTTGCTGATTCCTACAAAGTGCTTCATTCACATACCCTGTTACAAAGTAATGACTTCCTTCTGCATAGCTACTGCTTTTTGCATAGCTAAGCATTATCTTGTTGCCTAGGCATCGCTACTGCAGCCGGTGGGGAAAAGGAAGATGGCAATGTGGCCAAGAGACCCCATGGGAAATGCCCCATGGCCTCTGTCTTTATTCAAATCAAGTTACAGGACTCCCCTGTCTCCTCTTTGGACATAAACCTCCGGCATCATAAATTTCCCTAACAAAATGGGGACTTGTCCAGGATCCTTCCACCATCCAGGGGCAGTGGACAGTGAGCGGAGCTGAAGGCACTCCTCACCCAGTTTCGTAATCAGCCCCCTTCGGTGGCAGCCGGCACCGGGAGATTGATTCGGTTCCTGAGACTGTCCAGGAGACGGACGAATGGCAGACCACGGGGGGTCTGTGAAGAGTCCTCAGGGAAGGGCCACTGAAAATCTCACCAGTGAGTACAATGGGATCTTTGGGGAGTAAACCTGAGTGAGTACCCATGGAGGGTAGCACAGGCAAAGCTGTGAAGTGTTCCTGGCAAAAGGGATGATGATCCCAAAATATCTCCAAAGAGTCCCATTGGGAGAACCTTGACGTAGTTTGCACATTCTGCCAGAGGTAATTACGGACAATCTATGCCCAGGGTGGGCAATAAGGGGAGTCGAGAAGGGGTCTCGACAATCCATACCTGGCTGGGGGCAATAAGGGGAGTTGACAAGGGGTCTTGGCAACAGGGGATGGATGGTGTTGGTATGCTGGGAAAGGACTGGTTGAAGGGGAGTGTGGAGGAATATGGTTAAGGCAAATAGCAGCAGAAGGCACTTATCCTCAAAATTTGCCAGTGGATCCAGGGCCAGCTGTAGTAGATTCTTTGTATTCCCGCCTTCCAGGACAGGGAATACAAGGAAGTCAGGATTTAGAGGTGTTTCTCTATGATGAGGAGCAGTAGGACCAGGTGTGGGAGTGTGGGACTGGGAGCACTGGCTGGGGGCCTGTGGGGAGGTGCGGGGCTGAGCTGAGGCTGTGGGGCAGCCAGGGCTCTGCACCGTGTGGTGCCTGACCCTACCGCCCCCCTGGACAGGGCCAGCAGTGGCCCCTGGCCTCCATGAGGCTGTGGGATGCCCCGGTCACCTGTGGTGCTGCCAGCTGTGCCCCCTGGGTGTGCCGGGCGGGGGCCACGTTTGGACACTGCAGCAGGACGGAGACTAGCTTTAGTATACAGTGTATGGTGAGGAGGGTGAGCACAAGGAGGAGGAGGAAGCAATATCTGGGAAATGTGGATTGTACGTGGAAGGATTAGGATTTTCTTTTCAAGATTTTGTTTGGGTCACTGGAGAAACAAATGATTTTGAGCTGTGGGAGAATGAGTACCCACAGGCAGCAGTGGGGGGACTAGAGGAAGGGCAGAATAAGCCCCTGGATGAACTGGTTAGACAGATACAGCAAGTGTATGTAAGAAGGGATGAGGAAAAGGTGAAGGCAAAGGTGATGGAAGAGTTCTTACAGCCCCGGAGGGAGAAACCACAGGGCCCAAGGGGTCCCCCAAGACAGAAGGGACAGGATTGGCCACAATTGGCCACAATTGGCAGAGACCTTCTCTCGCAGCAGGGGAGAGCTGACCTCAGCAGTTGGGAAGGAATCAGTGTGTGTCTGCAGGGCTGAGGGACACTGGAAGCAAGAATGTCCACGGAGATGGACTGTTAGAGATGTCAGGGGTTCCCATTATACCAGAGACCCTTCGTAGCATTTCGGATGGGTCTGGACAGAGAGGAGGTGTGTTTCCTGATAGATGCAGGGGCCTCTCGATCCACTTTGAATTTTATACCTAAAGGAAAGAACTGTGAAGAAGTTCTTTAATTATTCAGGGGGTAAGTGGAAAAGATGAGTGAATGTGTTTTATTCAACCATGATTAGTAGATGTGGGGGACAGGTTTGGAATGCATGAATTTCTGCTTGTTCCGAATTATAATTTACTGGGAAGGGATTTGCTGGGTACATTGGGAATGCAAAATAATATTGTAAAAAGTGACACTATTTTAACTTTGTGTCAAATATCTGAGAAGGGCTATGCTGCAGTAAACCCAGAAGTGTGGGCAGCTCCAGGGAAATATGGAAAATTAGCTATGGAGCCTCTCCAAATTACTTTGAAGCAACCAGGACAAGTGGTGTCTAAGAAGCACCTCTTCCCTCTTTTCAAGCAAGAGAAAGAAGGGGTTACAGGCTCTTACTGAGTCCCTGTTAAAGGCAGGTCTTTTGGGGCCATGAATGTCTTCCTATAATACTCCCATTCTGCCAGTTAGGCAACTGGAGGAATGGACACCAGAAGGAAAGCAGAATTCTAAAGTGTTAGGAACAAAAAAGGCAGATTAACTGAGGGTCCTGCTCTAGCCCTTCCAGACAGGGAAAAAGAATTTGAATTATATGTGGATGTTAAACAAGACCATGCTAAAAGAATTTTAGTATGGGAACACAGGGGAACACAGCGGCCTGTTGCTCACTTTTCTAAGATGTTAGACCCAGTGGCCAGAGGCTGGCCTCTTGTCTGCAGAATTGTGCAACCATGGCTATAATGGTCACTGAAGCCCGAAAACTGATGACAGGAGAATCTCTTTTTATTGAAGTCTCACATCAAATTAAAGTTTTAACTGAAGAAGCCTCTAAGGGGATGTCCACTGCTTGGTTATTACTGTCTATAACTTATTTAATGAAACAGGAAGATTTAGGATTGGGAAGTGGGAAGGGTTTAACCCAGCCTCCAGTCTGAACAGTCCTCGAGAGGGGGGCCTGGACCAAAACTGTGACTGCATTCAGGTGATAGATTTCCAGACCTGGGCTAGGGAAAATTTATGAGGCACTCCCTGGCTTTGGAGAGAAAATGTGTTTATTAATGAGACTTCAAGTAGACGGGAAGTGACTTACAGAAGACCTTATTATTAAGGGAAGGGAATTAGGGGAAAGGGGGAAGTTGCCATCCAAATGGTCAGCTCAGACAGCAGAGCTATATGTGCTTGTATGAGCTGGTGAATTAACATTCTTCCTAATTCTAAGTATGCATGTGGAGTGGTACATCTGTTTAGAAAACTGTGGGAGCAAAGAGGTTTATTAACCTGCAGGGGAAAAACGTTAGCTCATGAGAGCTTAATTACTCTCCTGTTGGAGGTAGTGAATTTACCAAAACGGGTGACAATAATGTATGTTAGGGGACATCAGGCAGGGTACTTGGAGGAGGCAATAGGGAATTCATTGGCAGGTGAAGAAACTCAGAAATCAACATTTTTGCCAGAACTCTCGAAGATCCTCCTTTTACTCCCAGTGACTCAAACACTGCCACAGAAACTGTCTTTTCCACCAGAGGAGTTGGAGATAATTAAAAATAGTGGGGCAGAGAAAAAAAAGGGATAATTGGTTTACAAGGGACTGCAAACTCCATACCAGGAGCTTTGGCCCTAGAAATATTAAAACAACTCCATGAAGGGAGTCATTGAAAATCTTGAGGACTGGCAGAAGCCTTCCTCGAGATGTATGCTGCTGTGGGTCTTTTTAGTCTGCCAAAACGCTGTTGAAGGTTGCTTGATTTGTGCTAAAACCAATAACAGGATTACAAAGAAAACTGTCAGGGGAGGGAGGCCTTGGACTGTATGTCCCTTCCAAAGATGCCAGGTGGATTTTACTGAGATGCCCCAAGTGTGAAGGATTAAATATCTTCTGGTAATAGTATGTCAGCTAACAAGGTGGCCAGAAGCATTTCCAACTGCTTCAGCAACTACAAGATCAGTTATTAAAGTATTTCTGGAAGAAATAATTGCAAGATACAGGATTGTAGAAGCAATAGACTCATACAGGGGGACTCATTTTACAGCAAAGATCCTTCAAGGAGTTATGGCTACTTTAGGAATACAATGGAACCTCCATAGGCCCTGGTGCCCCCAGTGCTCGGGTCGGGTAGGGAAAACTGAATAAAGAAATAAAGAAACACCTTTTGAAGCTGTTAATAGAAACCAAGATGCCATGGGTAAGGCTTTTGCCATTGACTTTGGCAAGAATGAGGGCCAGACCTAGAAGAGAGATTCAGTTATCTCCCTTTCAATCGATATTTGGAATTCCTTACCCTGGTAATTCTCAGCCTAGTGGCAGGGGTAGAGATAAGTGACGCGTATTTACAATATGTGTCCAGGATACTGCCTCTTGTGAAATCCCTTCAACAGGAAGCTCAGCTGGTACAGACCCTGCCTTTGGATGTTGCTGTTCACAACATTCAGCCAGGAGACTGAGACCTGGTTAAGGAGTAGAAAGAGGCACCACTGATGGTGAAATCCAGTGACCCATTCCAAGTGTCACTGAGCACAGAAACAGCTAACAAGACAGGTGGACCCAACACACTCGGGTCAAGGTCTCTGCAGCCCCGGACATCTGGACACTTCAGCTGGAGGAGAACGACAGGAGGCAGTGACTCGCTCTCCGCAGGAGTGGACTGGAGCAGTAGCCAGTGCGTTGACATCGGGGAAGCCTGGTGTACCAACCCACAGACCATCTGCTGAAACAGTCTGTATGGGCATCCCTCCTTTGGGATCTCCAGACACTGTGGGGCTAATCCTTGCTGTCA
>VZRS01014151.1:708583-725281 GCA_013398055.1 Ifrita kowaldi | reverse complement strand
GGGGACACGGACAGGACAGCCCGAGGCATCCGCGGGGCCCGCGGGATGCTGCGAGCGCCAGGAACGCCGCTGCAGCACCGACCGCCAAATGCCCCATCCTCAGAGCCTGATCCGCGTGTCTTCCTCCCGCTCCGTCAGCTTTCCAGAGCGCAGGGATTAAAACAGACAAGTAACAGCCCACTCGGAGTCCAGGCAGGTGAAGGTGCTGTGTGTCCTTTAGATAAAGGTACCTCATTTCCCAGAAAATACGGGCACATCACATCAGCTGTTCCTTGGAGTTCAGCCTGTATCAAGGTCTCGTGCCAGCACATTTCAAGACACTCCTTAATCTGGAGTGTAAAATCTCCATCCTGCAAAAAAAAAAAAAAAAAAAAAAAAAAAAAGCATTCATATTTTAGATTTTCACGTTTTAGAGAAGTAAATCCTAAATCTTTGCATGACTGGGGCCAAGGAAGACCAACCTGCTATTACTTTTCTTTCCTACTGGCTGTCACACTTCAGTGGCTTCAACACGTAAAGGTGAGAGAAATCATTTAGTGGCACATTTCAAGCACATTTTGCTCATTTTTGCTCCCAGCTGCAATTGTCTGTGCTCTGCGGTTTGCAAAACCCTCCATGCACAGTGCCCAAGGAATTCTAGAGCAATTTCCTCATGTAAGACAGGTCGACATGAATAAGCAGAGCTGAGTAAATCACAGCACAAAAGTTAAGTGAAAATCATGAAATGAGTCATTGGAACAGCCGACACAAAGCAGGTCACTGTCACAATCATACAATGCATTCCTGTCTACCCTCCATAACATCTCAAACAAATTCTGCCATCACAGATATCAGAGAAACCTCATGGATGTAAATGGGGACAGAATTTGGCCAGCTCACACTCCATAGCATTTGTAGATCTCATTTCATAGACTATTTAGCCGCAATTATCCTTCAATGCTGAGCCAAATGCACATCTGATAAAAGCCACTCTGGGTAACATCCATAAACATGACAGAAAGGGATCAGCTTTAACATCTTTTTAATAGATCCAGGTCATCTTCCAGCAACACTCATACCAGGGTACCAGCTCCAGAGGCCTGGTCTTTCCTTCAGGCTCTTCCCCACTTTGGTTTCAATAAACTGAGGCACTCTTTCCTTTGCAAAAGTTTTTTCAAGCCCTCAAGAGCTCAGTAAACCACATCTCTGCTCTGGCTCTCCTGCTGTAACCCACCTCCCCAGTAAACATCCACTCTAATTTCTTCACCTCCCAGCAACTCCTCAGCCTTCATCTCCTCTCCTACAGTCACTCTTGGACAGCTTGAGCTCCTTAGTCAGCTGCTTCAGCCCAGTTAGAAATCAGAAACATTGGTCTGGCTTCTGGTAAGGCTAAATTTGGCCTCATATCCCTTAAACAGCCACATTTAGAGCCCTCCTACTTCCCCCATTGTTCTGGGGAAATCCCGACCCTGCTGTTAGCCTAAACCTTCAAGGAGGCGGATTTCATCCCTGTCCTAAGGGTTTTGATGTAATTTGCCAGCACTGGGGGGTCCATTTTCCTGGCTAGACCCGTCAATCTCATCACTGTCTACTTTGAGTACTACCCAAGAGCACCAGGAGACAATGGAGACAGCTTGCAAGCCTGCTCCATTTTTAATTCAAACCATTTTAATTCCGCCTTCCCCTCATCCTTTTGGAAGGCATTGATCCCACGCCACTGCTGCTTCGGGGTGTTTGTGGTTTCCTCTGAAAAGCTGTTGTGCTGAACAAGCCCACTATGTTCTTTCTATAGGTGCTCTGCTGCTTTCCCAGCAGACAGACATTCACTGGGGCAATTCTTCCATACACACCAGCTATGAGCCACTTTGCCATTCTCTGTGGGGAAAATGAGACATTGCAAAATCACGACAGCATGTGAAAAAGGAGTCTAAGAACCCCATCCTCCCTGCAGCTTCTTCCCAGTAGGGAAAGTTAGCCTGGGAACGCACAAAATGTAATGGAGAAATAAAATGCTTTCGAATGCATGACTGGAATAAAGCAGCGTGACACGGTTAGCTGGGTGTTGCATCCTGATCAGTCAGATGGCAAAGACATCATGCTTCACTTAGCCCCAAAGCACCCACTGTGTGACAAGTATGAAAAGATGTGTCGGAGGGAGAGGAAGAGAAGGCTGCTTCGGGTCCAAAAGACCCTTTTGCCCCTGTTGCACTCACAAAAGGGGTCCTGAATAGGAACCCAAATGAGCCCAAGGAATATTCATACGATCTTAATTTACCATGACTGCTGCCTACCAGTTCCAGATAAGTTGGATTAATAAACTGCCTTTCACTCATGACACCTCGGCATGAATTTTGCATTAGACTCAATTCAGTAAAGTTCACAACTGACATGCTTGCTTTTATGACAATCCTTTTCAATTGTTTTTTGCACTGGGATGTCATAAAGATGTTTGAGGTCTTTTTTTTTTCTGGTGAGGAACTGTCTTTTATCTTGAAAAAGAGCTTTTATAGCCCACTCATGCCGATAGCACTCTTGAATTAAGCTGGAAGGCAAAGCCCCTAGTCCATTTATACTATTAACAAGACAGGATTTTTCAGTGTCAATGAAAGCAGTGACGTGCTTGCTTCAGAGCTGGGCTTGTCACAGCAGAAAATTTCAATGCAATGGGGGTGGGGATGATTAAAACACAAAGAGGACACAATGTGTGATAAGACCAGCAGAACCTTTTGGAATTAATGCAAGGCGAGTGGATCATGCCCACCAATTAGAGCTTACATGGTACTTGCTAAATTTATCAGACCATGAATCTGTTCTTCCTTAATTGATAAGCATGTGGCATGGCTGATCTGCATCCAGATTTGAGGAGGAGAGATAAAAGTGGATGAATGGGTGGATGGATGGATGGATGGATGGATGGATGGATAGATAGACAGATAGACAGATAGATGGATGATATGTTTATGAGATGATTTTATCTCTTAATGATACACCCTACTTTGATATCGCCTCTCTCAGCAGCAGCTACTCAGGCCAGGCACTGTTCAAAAGATGATCTCTATTTGAGCTAGATGAAAATGAGGGGTATAGGTTTGGGAAACTATTTGGGAGAGAATTTGACTGCAGCCTGACAAAATAACAGAAATTAAAGTTGGCTGGAAGATTTCATTCCTGACCTGAGGTGCTGGCTCAGAGCCATTATACAGAACTCAGCCCTGCAAAACCTTACAGAACCCAGCTAAAGTCAGTTCCTGAACAGTTTCATCTGTGAAACCATAATACTTTTTTCTCTTACCCTTTGTCTTTTGGGCCCCTTCAGATAACACATCTTTCAGAGAAGGAAATGTTCCTTACTATGCACAGAGTTCTGTTCTCACTGGGGGAATCACACATACTCAAAAACATCTGGATGGATTGCAAAGACAGAGCAGGCTTATGTGTGCAAAGACCAATTATCCACCTGCTCTCTGTGGCTGCCCCCATTTACTCCAGAGCTGCATGAAAGGGAACTTGATGCCATGCTTCAATCCCAAATGCACTCTAGTTCTGGGGTTTTTTTTAATCTGAGCAGGAGAAGAGGCAGATTTGAAGCTTGCTGTGTGGAAGGGAAATACATTTCTAGACAGCAGGTTCAAAGTGGCTATGCAGATACTTCCTCCATGAAATTCTGTAAGATAGGACTCTTAATTTTGAAATTATTGAAATATCTGATGACCCTGAAACATCTCAGCTTAAATATAAGGAAGGCAACCTGGAAAGAGTAGGCTGGTTTCATCTGTGTGTACTTTGGATGACTGCTCCTCTGTGTTTTACAGCTCCAGTTTGATAAACCACAGATTGGTTCAGGGGCTTATCCCAAATAAGCCATCAAGACCTATATATTACCTCAAAACTGGTCTGTAAAAGTGATTCTTCAGTTACATAAAATGTATTGCAATTACTTTTATTCCTGTGCTGACGAAGCCAGGTGTCTTAGCTGTTGCTGCGTTCAGAGAAGTGGGAAAAGCAACACACATAAAAATGGCTTAAACCAGCTCTTTGCATTACCAAGGCAGGACTTCAGGGATATCTACACAGATTAGTCTGCCTATGCTGCCTTGCAAAGGGTCAAGCCTCCCATTTGTCACCAGGGACAGAGCTCTAGTTTCTGACTTCTCAGTGTTCAACTGTAATACCATGATTGTACTTGTCCGGGGCTCATTCTCTGCTGTTTGGGCTGTGAATTAGGGAACATTTCAAGGGGAAGACAAGATTATTTGATCTGCTAAAGAACTGGGGTTTCTCACAGGGCTCAGAGGAGAGGATTGATGCAGCCAGGAATTATCAACCATAGGAAGGAAAAGGACACAGGAACCCAGGAGACTTTCCCAGGCTCTGGTAACTTTACAAAAACACGATTCTGCAAACCCTTGTCCCTTCAAATCAGCCACAGACCTTTCTGTTAAAAGCAGCTCCTTCCCGCCCTCCCCTAGAAACACCATACTCTGCTTGATGTGCTGTTTCCATAGCAACATTTAATTAATATAAACCCCCTGGCCACTGCACAGCACAGGTAGTATCTGTAAGCAGCATTTAACATGAAATAAAAGCAGGAAGTTCAGCCAGAAAAAGGTCTGGCTCCAATCTCAAGTGTGTTTACAACTGTGGAGTGGCGCCTGTGCACTGAGGAGGGGAAGAGTTGCTCTGGCTTTTAATTACGTGAGATGTACATAGCAGTTAATTAATATGGAGCAAAATCTGGAGATGCCTGAGCTTCCAACCCTCCGATCAGCACCTCGGATCCCTCATGAGGGATGCAGCAGCTCCATGCCCCATGCAGCATCCTCTGAACACCTCCACAGCTCCCTGGGTACCCTGCTATGCACAGTGATTTGGGGATGAGGACCAGGGCTCTCTCTCCACCTGCCACCAGAGCTGTATCCCCCAGTCCCCCTTTCCCCAATGTCTGGGAGGTCAGGGCCTGGGTATTTCTGATTAAAACCCCACACAGCCTCTCTCCCCTCCTTCAGGAGCCACTTTAGCATCTCCTGATGGAAAGCAGGGGTGTTTCAAATACAATGAGGCATCAGAAACAAACTGGTTTTATGGTTTATAGGAATTGAAGTTGTGTGGACATGTTTCCACCAATGAATTCTGGGCTGTAAATTGATCAAGAATATGATGTTGTGTTATCTGAAGATAACAAAGCCTCTGTTTTTGCTTACTCTGGCAGAGCACCTCCACACCACAGTGCTTCCAGGGAGAAGATCTGTAGATGTTGAGCAGAAGGCACAATGCTCCCTCTGAGCCATCAAACCCCTCTCCTGATTCCTTTGGTTTCACTATTTGTCTAATTTAATATGAAAGCATCTGAGAAGTCACATGGAATAAGGGCCCCCTGAGCTAGGCCTGTCATATAACTGTGCACAGCCCCTGGGATCACAGAGATTTTGGGAGCAAATCACTCTAATTTAAGGATACCATCAAGGTAGACACCACATAACAAGGTCTCCTCTCCTCCTCCATTTTAATGACCTAATCCTTGCTTTTTGTTCAAGTAAAACTTCTGTGGGTGGCAGTGGGATTCCTTGCATTTGGAAAGGTCCTTAATTTGGTGTTCTGAACAAGACATAGAGAGTCAAAATTAAATAGGCAGCAAGGATTAGTGTTGAGATACCTCTGAAGGAAGCTGTTTGGACCCTGGTCCAAGCCAGGCATTTCCCAGCTGCCTCTAAAAGACACAGAACATCTGTGTCCCCATTGTGTGTGAAATGGGTTTTAATTCACATCCCTCAGGTTTTTGAGTCTCTTGTGGGAAAAGAAGGGAAGCCTGAAGCTTGAGGAAATAACCAACACTGTTCACCTTATACCCAGCACCCAGAGAAGCAGGATTCAGTCTCTCTCTCCCTGGGGTGCGGAAGGGATTTGCTCTGGGTGTCAGTACTTAATTCAGAATTACCACATCATTTATCTAAAAAGTTTCGTTATCCCAGAACTTCTCATCAAGTCTAATTCTTCTGGCATGTTAGTCACCTGGTATCTGAGTCAGTTCCTCTCCTGAAACTTCATCTTTATAGACCTAAAAAAAAGAAAGTAATTATCCCAGTTAGACTTTTACAGTGAACAATTTTTGGATGGAAAATGGTTTTACAGTGAAAAAAATTAAATACATGTAACAGTTTTTGTTTATCTTCTATTTTAAAAAATTGAAATATTAACTACAGAAAAAATGAATAATGGAATTTGGAGTCAGTAGCTGAAAATGGTTGTTCTGGTTGTCACTGGAATTCAACATAAGGTAAAGATTTGCATGAATATGGTACTTTATTTTATTCTCCATTTTCACTGGCGTGGAGAAAACGGGGAAGAGAACAAAAGGAAACTTTCCCACTTGGATACGACAATATCTGCTCTCCCAGAGCCTTGGCAATGGTCTGTTTGTTAATCCCCTTGTGAAAAGCACTTCGAAAGTGCTTTGAAACTCTCCTTTGGGACACGGAAAAATCAACAGCTAAACAACAGACCCCAGGGGCTCATTTCTGTAGCTGAAACAACACTCTAAATCTCTGTTACTTCAGATGCATGAAACCCTTACTATTTACTAGTACATAATATTATTGATTTGGACATGAGGGGATATAAGAACTAATGCAGGCAGGCAGGACTGATATGGGGCTGGCAGCTCAGTTTAAGTTTACAGTGAGCACTTCTAAAATCAGCCTAATTAACACTGACACCAGCAAGCATCTGAACCCTGCTGAGGGTTTGGCAGAGATAAGCTTAAAGCTTTACTTCTCAGCAGAAGTATTCAAGGAGGTGTCTGTGCTTACTGGGGGGACGTCAGGCCTGAAGAAAAATAATTAAAGTAAATCAGTGGGAACGGACCTGTAAATTCAAACACACACCAAGTACTGCAGCTTTCAGCTGGAAAAGCTTCACAACTACAGCACAGAGTCTGGCTGCATAGAAAGATGAAACATTACATGAATTATGTGAATATGTATCACATACAAGGGCCAGAAAATTGGAGGAATCTTCAGCCTGAGAGACATTCAAAGCTCAGCTCGACAAGCCCCTGAGCAAGGTGGTCCATCTGGGCTTGGGCTAAGCTGAATGTTGGGCCAGATGACTGCCTGTGGTCTGCTCCAGCCCAAATTATTATGTGACTTTAGGACTGTATTATTTCTATGTGCTGGTTCAAATACAGGGAAAAAATATTTTTAAAGAAATTGTTTTTAAAAAATTCTTAAAGCTTTTGTCCTCTGAATTGTGCGTTAACGTGGGTGAAGCAGCATTTTAAGTGGCAGCATCCTCCAGTCTGCTTATAATTTTATGATCCTTTTTTTTCTTGGTATTTTTGATGCTTCTTAAATTACACAGCCTGTCAATGACTAGGAGGTTGTCTTCCAGCAGGTGTTAATACAGCTATTCCAATGCAGAAGCTGGAACTCAAAGGGCACTATTGGCGGGTGATTATTCACAGGGAAAAGAAAAAAAGACTCTTAGGAAAGAAACAGTGTCCAATTATTTGGTTGAAGCCTATATTTTGTAATGAAGTCTTAAATTTTGCAAGTTTTCTTCTTTGGTTATGAAGCAGAAATTGGAACACATTTGAGAAGACCCAGGCCTGAAGGAGAGAGCAGAGAACGGACACACTCATGAGGAAGGGGAATTCCTGCCAAGGGTCGTGCTCACAGCAGGCAATAGCTTTTTTCTGCTCTATCACATATTCAAATTGCTGTGAACACCATTTGACTCAGCCCCGGGCATGGATTTTGCATAAGGCCATGTCCTTTGACTGATAGAGCCCAGGAACAGAAATAAAGCAGGCTTAGGACAACATGGGAGGAATGAGGCAGAAAAGGCTAATGCAAAGGATATTTTAAATTATTTGGGCTTGAAATTGCATCAAAACTCAGCTTCTCACCTCACCCCACTGCTGTGGCTGCTGGAGACTGAGCTGGCCTGTGCTCTTCAGCACAACGATGCTGCACCACCATCTTGTTTTTATCTGGATTTTAAAATGGCAAGGGTTTTGGTATGCATGTGGCAACAATTCAATTCTGCAGGCTCTCTCTATTCAGTCATTTCTCTCAGCAGCAGCAAAAACAGAAGCAGGCAAAAAAAAAAACAACCCCAAAAAACCTGAGCAGGCAAGATCTGGAATTTTTTTAAGCCTATAGTGTTTCAAACCACCCATCTAGAGGAATATCCAGCCTTGGATGGGAGATGCTACTCGGAAGGGAGAAGATTTTGTTGTTTAATTTTGGATCATTGCCTTTGACACTGTTCATAAAGGGTTAAAATAGTTTGGAATTTGCCCACTGACTTTTTTTGTATACGCATTTTTATGTAAATAGAAAGTAAATAGAAACGGGAGGTTGAGCTCACTGGGGTGCACACTTGGGTTTGTGAAATGAACGTTCACCACTAGAGGACTCTACAGCAATAGCTAATTGTCCTTTTTTTTTCCCTTCTTTTTTTTCCCCTCACCTTTTTTTTTTCTTCTTTTCACTTCAGGCTCCCTCTGGTAATCCTTTCTCTGAGGACAAGAAATCCTGCTCCAGAAGCCCCAGGTGCCCCCGATTTTGAAACAAGTTCCCAGACAAGGCCAGTTTGAAGTCTTTGAGCTTCTTGCCCTGTTTAACATTAAGAACAAATGATCCCCATTTTCAAGGAAACAATCCACGTGCTATCCTGCAGGGGTGTGCTGAGGGCCTCCTGGGATCACCTTTTCATTTCCTGCACTCGCCCCTGCCAAAACAAAGGAGTTTGGGCTCGTGGAGGTGGACATCCCAGGGACACAGACTTCAAATCCTAGGAATGAGTAGGAGGCAGTGACACAGTGCTGGGGCTGAGTCACAGCAAGGCTGGCTGTCCTCTCTCTGCTCCCAACACGATGCTGTCAGAACCCCTTCCCAGCTGGAGCCGCTTGCTGCTTCCTCTGGAGTCCCTCGGCTCCCCTCGATACCCCCAAGCCAAAGGGGGCAGCCAAAAGGCTCCTTGTGCTCCCCAGTCACATTTCCTCTCTGCCATTCTCAGATTCAAGGCATCGCAGAAAACTGGCCATTGATGGATAAATTAGAGTTTTAGAAGCACTTTTGGGCTTTTTCTTTTCCCTCTGGAACCTCTCAGAAGGAAGTCTGGGTCTAAAACACAGACATTTAAACTCCAGGCAGCCGGCCAAAATCTGTGTGTGCTCTCGGACCGTGAACACTGGAAAGCTTCACACTGGGTCAGCAGCAGCCCTGCTTGGAGCCCCATGTGCTGATACATGTGGATGAGCTGGGACCAGCTCTCCAGCTGTCCTTAGAAAGCTGAGACCTCGTGACATTTGCCATTTGTCATGTCCTTGAGCTTCAATGCTCTGGAGTCAGCTGAATCCAAGGCTTGTGCTGGCAGGACGACCCCATTTAACACAATCTCATGGTGTGAGGACATCTCTCCTTCACGCAGGCTGCTGGGTGTCCCAGTCCTACCAGTCCAAAGGGCAAAGAACAGCAGGAGGATGGCAGCTTTGGCACCTTAGACATTTCATCCTTCACCACAGGAAGATAATGCTGGAGAATGGTTCCTTGGATGGTCTTTGAAGAGAACAGGGACACCCACCCATCCACCTGCATTGCACAGGAAGACCTGACTCATGCAGCTCACTGCTGAGAGCGTGGTTTGTGCCACCTCCAGAAAAGAGCAACATCTCTGCACTTGGCCTTCCCTGATTTCTGTGGACACCTCCAATGGGTGCCCTTCTCCAAAACCTGCTCCCAGTGCCTCCTCCACCACACACCATGGAGATGCAGTGCTTGGGAGCAGGCCAGCTGCAGGTCAGCATGCACAAGGGTACAGCCACCACTTCCATCACTGGAGACGCGAAAATAAATCTGCTGTCAGGGAGCTACAGACAGTCAGCAAATCTCCAAGGTTTCTCTCAAAGAGACATGATGGGGGTCATGATGTTTAATGGGACACAGAGCACACACAGCAAATGGGAGGCTTTTCAGAGCCAGACAGCCAAACCTGGGGATCAAGACTGTGGTGGGGGTGGGTGGGGCACAGCAATCCCCAGAATAAGTGATCAGGGCCTACAGCCTCATCATCTGCAGCCACATCCTTTGTCAGGAGGACCATTTTTACTTCTAGTTGCCCTAAAGTTTGTTCCAGATCAGGACTGACATCCCTCTGAAGCAGAATGCTGCTGAAGGCAGAAATGGTTTAGGAAACTCTTATGTTTCTCTTCACCACTCTGGAGCTGCTGAAAGTTGCCTCGGTGCCAAGAATACTCTTTCCTTTACTGCAGCTCTAAGTCGCTTGTTCCAAAGGTGCTTTAATCTCCAGTGATTTTTTGGCAATGTTTGGAGAGCATTGTTTGGAATCAGTAATGATCCCTGTTTATTCACATTTTTTAGGTGCAGGGGATGTGGGCGTTGCTTTACCCATGCGGAATGTTTCCAGAGCTATTGGAAGAAGAGTGTGAAACCAGCAAAAGGGGGGTCCCCGTTGGCACTGCCCATGAGGTGCACATTGTCCCAGGCACCTGAAGTGGTATGGAGTGCCCAGGTGCACAGAGCAGCCCCAGGCACTAAGCTAGGACAAAAAAAATCATGGAACAGCTTGGGCTGGAAGAGACCTTTAAAGATCACCCAGTCCAGCACACCCTGCTGTGAGTAGGGACATCTTCCACTAGACCAGGCTGGTCAGATGAGCTGCTTTGAACCAGGCAGGGGAGAAAGAGGCCATTAAAACAAGATGGGGGCTTTAAAGCAAAGGCTCAGCACAACAGGGATCTCTGCAGTGCTGGCAAAATTGGCAGCTGGGGCCAGTCTCATGGCGAAACGCTTGGCAGTCTCATTTTGCAAACAGTTCTGCCGGCTCCAGAGTGAGGGGGTGCTTTGATACTCCAAAGAGAAGACACTGAAATAAAGACACAGTGCTCTGCCTGGCTGCCTGCACCTCTGGGGGAAGCTGGCAGGGCTGAGGGAGGGAAGGAGGCACAATGTCCTTACATGCACAGGCACTGCACGTCATGGGACTCCTTTTCTGCTTGAACAGCCAGTTGGAATGAACTGGGGGACATTTTCCACCATCCTCCTCTTCACTTCCTTTGTGTTTCCATAGAGGGATCAGTTATCCTGGGCAAGGTGTGTGTTATTGATCTTTCTAACTCTTCCATTCCCATTTGCAGTACTTGCTATAAGATCTCAGCTACCCTTTAATCTTGCCACANTGGCCTTCCCTGATTTCTGTGGACACCTCCAATGGGTGCCCTTCTCCAAAACCTGCTCCCAGTGCCTCCTCCACCACACACCATGGAGATGCAGTGCTTGGGAGCAGGCCAGCTGCAGGTCAGCATGCACAAGGGTACAGCCACCACTTCCATCACTGGAGACGCGAAAATAAATCTGCTGTCAGGGAGCTACAGACAGTCAGCAAATCTCCAAGGTTTCTCTCAAAGAGACATGATGGGGGTCATGATGTTTAATGGGACACAGAGCACACACAGCAAATGGGAGGCTTTTCAGAGCCAGACAGCCAAACCTGGGGATCAAGACTGTGGTGGGGGTGGGTGGGGCACAGCAATCCCCAGAATAAGTGATCAGGGCCTACAGCCTCATCATCTGCAGCCACATCCTTTGTCAGGAGGACCATTTTTACTTCTAGTTGCCCTAAAGTTTGTTCCAGATCAGGACTGACATCCCTCTGAAGCAGAATGCTGCTGAAGGCAGAAATGGTTTAGGAAACTCTTATGTTTCTCTTCACCACTCTGGAGCTGCTGAAAGTTGCCTCGGTGCCAAGAATACTCTTTCCTTTACTGCAGCTCTAAGTCGCTTGTTCCAAAGGTGCTTTAATCTCCAGTGATTTTTTGGCAATGTTTGGAGAGCATTGTTTGGAATCAGTAATGATCCCTGTTTATTCACATTTTTTAGGTGCAGGGGATGTGGGCGTTGCTTTACCCATGCGGAATGTTTCCAAAGCTATTGGAAGAAGAGTGTGAAACCAGCAAAAGGGGGGTCCCCGTTGGCACTGCCCATGAGGTGCACATTGTCCCAGGCACCTGAAGTGGTATGGAGTGCCCAGGTGCACAGAGCAGCCCCAGGCACTAAGCTAGGACAAAAAAAATCATGGAACAGCTTGGGCTGGAAGAGACCTTTAAAGATCACCCAGTCCAGCACACCCTGCTGTGAGTAGGGACATCTTCCACTAGACCAGGCTGGTCAGATGAGCTGCTTTGAACCAGGCAGGGGAGAAAGAGGCCATTAAAACAAGATGGGGGCTTTAAAGCAAAGGCTCAGCACAACAGGGATCTCTGCAGTGCTGGCAAAATTGGCAGCTGGGGCCAGTCTCATGGCGAAACGCTTGGCAGTCTCATTTTGCAAACAGTTCTGCCGGCTCCAGAGTGAGGGGGTGCTTTGATACTCCAAAGAGAAGACACTGAAATAAAGACACAGTGCTCTGCCTGGCTGCCTGCACCTCTGGGGGAAGCTGGCAGGGCTGAGGGAGGGAAGGAGGCACAATGTCCTTACATGCACAGGCACTGCACGTCATGGGACTCCTTTTCTGCTTGAACAGCCAGTTGGAATGAACTGGGGGACATTTTCCACCATCCTCCTCTTCACTTCCTTTGTGTTTCCATAGAGGGATCAGTTATCCTGGGCAAGGTGTGTGTTATTGATCTTTCTAACTCTTCCATTCCCATTTGCAGTACTTGCTATAAGATCTCAGCTACCCTTTAATCTTGCCACACCTCAACGAGTCAGAGAGCTGCCACAGTAGGATCTGATTCCAGTGTTAGGCTGGAATGATTTGCTTTGAAACTGAAAACAAAATCACTGGCCACTTGAAAACGACATAAAACAAGTCTTTGACAGCGACATTTTTATTTTGAGTGGCTTGGATGGATTTCAGCACAGGGAAAGTCTCGGGGATACCCTGTCACATTATGTGCCAAATTTGGACTTGGTCCAGTGAGGATTTTTGATGATTTTGTATCTTCTTCCCTGTATTTTTCAGGATCATGTACACATGGCCATTGTCCTGGGGATGAGATACAGTTCCCTCTGAATGCCTAATTAAGCCCCGATTAGCATTTCTTCTAGCAGCAGATGCAGCTTTTCCAGCCCAGCAAACAATGCCATCTGTTGTTCCCTGGCTGGAAGTTCCATCCCAAAGTGTGCTCTGCTTCTATATTTCATTGTGAAGTTTCCTGCTGCCAAAAAAGTGAGGTTGTTTAAATTTGGCATCCGGAGGAAAAGGCGGAGAGGGAGGGAGATTGGATTTATATTGTTACTGCAGGGAATGCTAAATTGGTTTAGTCTGACTGGCAGCTCTGCAGTTTGCCCTCTTGTGCAGGACAAGCCAAAGGGTGAAACCTTCCATCAAGACTCCCACAGCCACTTTGCACCCTCTCCTTGATGTCAGGGCTGCCTCTGCAGGGAGTCTTCAGCAGCTTTTCCCACCTCTGCTGCCACCAGTTCCCTGGAGAGGCTGAATTCGGGGTGATAGCAAGGTCCTCAGGCACTGGCACTCAGCATTGTGCTGTGACCTTCTCTAGAGACTTCTGGCAGTCACAAGAGAGGAAAGTGTTCATGACCAACCTTGTCTCTGTTCCTGCCATCGGGGAAATGCTGAATTCGCATGGCCTTCACCAACCTGCTGTGAGTGCCAACGAGGAAGCCAATTGGACAACTGATTTTTGGGCATCTGTCAACTGGCTTCTGGCTGGAGACCCACTAAACTAATTGCACACAGAACACTTAGCAGCCATTAGCTGGTTGTGGCATGACCTGTGATGGACTGCAAACAGTGACCTAGATGAGAAAACACTAATTTTATTATTTAACCCATTGGAGAGCAGGGTGTTGTAGGATGGGAATGTTCAGGGGAAAATAGAAATAGATGCAAGGAAGTCAATGTGGTTTATGGGTCAGATTTTATCCCTCCTACTTCTATGAACATCACCTACTTAGTCAGCTACATCAGGAGATCCAGCTCCATGATATAAATGGGTAAAGCCAGCCAGTGAATTCTGGATAGGGTAAATCTTTTGACTCTCCATTTTTGGGAAAGTGAGGATTTAATGGGAACCAGGCAATTAGTGCTGATTTCTGTAACAAACAGGATAGTTTTCTGTAGTCAAATCCAATGTTTAACTTTGCAAATGTTTACATTTTCCATCATAATGAATGTTATGCTAAACAAATGCAGCCAAAGGGTAAATGCAAATTATTTAAAACTTTGGGGTTGGGGTTTTTTTTCCAAAATTTAAAAAAAAATTAACACTGATGGTTCACGATGAAGGAAGGGATCTCAGTCAGCAGTTTTCCAACTTATTCTCAAAATGCCAACAAGCCGCAGAATCCTGTCTCCCCAGCTGGCTGACATCAACTGTGCATCATGTACATCAAACCATAGGCCAATGCAGGGCATGATTTGTTTAATAATGCAGGAGAGTTTCCCCTATACACTGAAATCATAACCACAGCACCAGTCCCTCAAAAACCCTCAGGGATGCTTGAGGCCAGTGCCATATGTAAGGAGCTGGTATTAACATTCATCATAAATTAAGCTTCTTTCCCCTACATACGCCTCGTTCTCAAATCCTCTTTAAGAAGAGATTTAAAAACATTTTAAAATGTCTGCCAGGTTTTTTTCCTTTTCTGTTAAGCATTCCTATTGTGCTGCTATTCTCAGCTGTCTGGCTCTGCATCTCCTTCACGGTGAGGAGCTGGTTGCCAGTGTGTGTGTCTGGTGTGCCCATCACTGCCATATCTGGCCTTCTGCTGCTCCCTCGGAACAAAAGCAAATATCCTAATCCCATCAGCCTGAGCATCTTAACACCAGACATGTGCACTGCTACAGCACAGGATGTTTCCTGCAGAGTTTCCTGGGACTGCCCTCTGTTTAGCTCTGCCCCAGACAGAGGAGTGAGAGTTACAGCTCAGAAGCTGGTGGGTGGAGATCAGCGATAGACATCATGGTTTTGAAGTGTCTTTTCAGGCAAAGTTTTGCAGGGAGCTCTCCTGTGTCCCCAGGACAGGCAGATGTCAGAATTCTGCCTGCCAGGTTGCAGACTAACAGTCTGGGATCACAAACAGCTTGCTGGGACAGCATTTGGCTTTGGTAGTAGCACTCTGAAAGTGCTTCGGAATCAAGAAACACAACCTTGCTTTTCTCCACAACTCCTTCATCCTCGGGAACACCTGGGTGGAACACAGCAGGAATAGGAAAAGTCAATTTTGCCTTTCATGTTTTGTTGTTTCACAGACGTGTCCAGGATGACACCGCACCCACCTATTGCACAAATCCCCGTTGTCTTCCTGAACAGCTCATTAAAGTCATTAGCAGGCTCCCAGACAATTTTCAGCCTCCTCACGAGTAGCTGTGCTTGTAGCTGGGAAGGCAGCAGCACCCTAAGAGTTAAACTGCAATGACCTGGAACAACACAGATCCAAAAACCAGGAATTCGACACAGTTCAACATCTTCAATGTACTTTGTTATTTACCATGCACAGCCTGTGCCAGCTGTAGCTGACCTTCTGTCTCGAGCTGGGAAGAAAGGACTGTATTTTGGACTTATTGGAACTTTTGTTTCAATATATCCCCATAGCAGCAACCTTCCATCTCCTCCCATGGCCACACCGTGTAAAATTGGTTATGCAGGCAGCACTTCAATGGAGTCGCCACTGCAAAGCCAGGACAAGCAGTGGTAGTTACTTCGGTGGGGAAACTGGGGAGATTTCCTTTACTAGGTCAGAAGGAGCAGCCCTCAAATAGTCCCTAGATGCATGGAAGTTTCAGCATAGTTTGGATATTCCCATCCAGCCATTATCTGGGGAGATACACTTAACAGAGCTGTTAGTTTTTCACTTGAGTCTTATTACTGAACATTTGTGGCTGCATACAGGGAGTAGGGCCCTGGAAAAATGGGGTCGTGGGAGAAGATAGCGAGCAGCTCTTCCCTGCCTCCTCTGCGTATTCAAAATTTGTGAAACCAAAAAAAGCGTCCAGCTTCTTTTTTTCTGGCAGATGAAGCGTTCCACAAACCCCAGGGAAGGCACAGCCACTCACAGAGAAATTATCCCATAGGGCAGGTGCACAGTTACCTGCTGTGCCTCACTCCAGAGCAGGGGTTGGAAAACACGGACGGGATCAGAGGCACTGCTGTTTCCAGCTGCTCTTGTGTTATGTGAAAATGTTATTGCTTTGAAATATGTTATTGTTTCTAAATGAGCCGGGTTTTTTTCCAGGTTCAGCTACACTGTCGCTGAAGGGAACACTGCCACGTCCCCCCCTGCCCCTTGCACATGACGGCACCGACCCACGGGTGGTCCCCACGCAAGGGCAGGGTCCCTGGCCGGTCTCCGTCCGATCCCAGGCTCTGTGCAGCTCCCTGCAGGCAGCGGGGCCCCGAGGGTGGGCCTGTTGACCTTCACATCCCCCACGCACCGAAATTCTGCTGAGGCCAGCGATTTCACAGATCTGCCTCAATTTTAGCCGGGTTTTGCTGACTTTCCCTGTCCCGCTGCAGGCGTGGGCGGGCGGTGGGTGAGTGACACGCCGGGACATCACTCCACGGGCTGCCCATCCTGCGGGACACGCGGGGGCAGGGCCGGCCGGGCAGGACCGCGCGGCGCTCTGACTGCGGGGGCACAGGCCGGGGCACAGGGGACGGGTTCCTGCCCGGGGCGGCCCCACGGGAGGCCGGAGCGCAGCGCGGGCCGTTGCTGCGGGGAGCTCGGCAGCAGC
>VZRS01014151.1:619498-708397 GCA_013398055.1 Ifrita kowaldi | reverse complement strand
GGGACCCCAAGTGCTGCCCCCGGTACCGGCCCGGGGCTCGCCGGGGGTTTGGAGCATCGTGTTCCATAGGCAGGAAGCGGCAGGGAAAGGTTTAAGGAGGGGAAGGATTTTTCATTTTTAAAGCAAAAAAAAAAAAAAAAAGAAAAGAAAATTAAAAAATGTTAAATCTCAGCTATTAATCTCATGAATGTGAAAGTAAAGTGACATTGCTTTTTGCTTTGTTATTTTCCCCCTCTCTCGTCCTTATATATATCTCTGAAAACTGTGCTCCAAGGGACAAAACTTCCATGGCCTCTGATGGAATCGGTTCGAACAAGCCTGTCTGGAGAAGTGAGCAGGTTTGTGTGAGGACTGAGCTGAGCTGACAGAGGAGAAAAGTAGTTCTTCCTCCCTCTGCTGTCCTCACGGGCCCCTTTGCATTTAAAAAAGTTTAAAGCCTGTTTGGTAGTTGAGTTTTCTAATTTTTTTTTCTTTATTTTCTTTATCTATCCACTTGTAGTTGTTGGGGTGGGGGGCTTAGACCAGCCAGACCTGTGCTTGGAAAATCTGCTCTCAGCCTTGCATAAGCAGACAGCTGAATGTTTCACACTATTCCAGCAGAGAGCCCCAGTGTCATGACTGCTCTGTTTTCCTTTCCTGGCAATCTCTGTGTGTGTTCTCTTGTGATCTGTTGGAGTGATTTCCTCAGCCCGGGTACTGTGGGCTTTTGTAGCCTTCCTGCAAATGTACCTCTTCCTCTCCAGGACAGATCCAGAGCCACAGGAAGAAAACAAGCAGCACTGTAACCTTTATACTTTGACAACTTCCCTTGTCTTTCCTTCTTCCTTCCTGCGTCTTGTGACACTTGTTTTTATTGAACTCACCTTAGGAGCAACCCGAGATGTGCAACACAGCCCACGTGTTCTGGTGGTGGCCAGCTGCTGCTGTTGGCTCAGCTGCTCTGGTGACAGTCTCCGTCCAGAGTTCTGAGCTCTCCTCTACTTTCTTGTCTCTGTCCCTGAGCTCTCCTGTATGTTTTACTTCCTGTCCATCTCTCAGAGTCTGACTCCTTAATGCTACAGGACCCTTTCTGGGGCCTCTCTGTTTTCCTGGTCCTGTTTTCTGCTTAGAATCAAATCTTATCTGAAAATACATTTTGTCTCTTTTGTGTCTTTAAGCCCAACCATCTGCTCTGACTTATCTTTGTGATAAGCCCAAGTAAAGCACTTGGGGAGGAGGCATAGGTGGAAGTCTGCTCTGCAGCAGGAAGGTGTGAGGTGGCGCGAGATTCTCCGGATTAAAAGCAGAGTGCAAATTGCTGCACAATTACACCATAATATGGACATGGGAGACTGTAACCAGCTTCAGCGCTGAAGAACTTAAATTTCCCATTCCTTTCTTGTTCATTTTCTCGAGTATTTGAGGATTGTTAACTGAAGTCCTGCTGCCTCAGTATGTGTGCGGAGTGCAGTATCCTCTCGTGCTCTGTTGGGTCAGGCTCAAGTAACTCAAGCAGAGAGGTTGGTGTCTCAGATGTGCTTTTGCAGAGGAGTTAAGGCAAGTTGAAAATGGTTTGACTGAAGAAACAAGGCGAAAGAAATTTGTGAAGGCGACAGCTTGGGAACAGATGACAAGATGTTGCATAACACGTATTCCAAACGTGTGAAAATGAGCGTGAGTCTGATCCAGAGTATGGTTCCTCCAGCTCTGGAGGGCGTGCTGGACGTGGTCTGGTATGGAGTTAAGGAGTGTGTGCATATCTATGTGTACGTGTGCACGCGTGAATTATGATAGCAGTTTTGTCCCTATGGTGGTGACCAACTGTCCCCAAAGCCTGCAGGAGTTCAGGTCCTTCTTAGCAGCCAGAGGAGGTTTTAGGCAATGTTTAGAAGGTGGATGAGTGAAACAGGAAGGGCAGGATGTGGCCATCTGTGGAGGTGGAAGAGGACAGGCAGAGTTGCGAGGTGGGGAGGGAAATGGCAGCATTACCAAAGAGCGTTGAGCAGTGCCTTGGCTTGGGTGTGAGTAGGTGGAGCAGGACAGGCAGAGCTGGCCCAGGGTGTCTGTGGCAGCAGCCACGGCCGCTCACTGTGCTCAGGGACCGTGGAAGGGGCAGGTTTGGAGCCGTGTCAGCACTTGAACTGAGGGGTAGATTTACTCCCCACTTTCACAGACTACAATTGAATTGCAGTGAGTGTAGCTGGCATTGCTGAAAACGGTGCCTGCAGGAATACTGGCTAGGAAGCATTTAGCTGTAACAAGCTGCCCCAAGCCCCCTGGCCTGACCTTTAACCACCATCACATCGCTCTGTCTTTGCTTATCAGCTTTATATCCCCACAGTGACTATTACTATCACTCCAGCCAGAACAGACAGCTCTGTCTTTCCCCCACTGCAGGAGCCTGGGAATGTTGCACGTCCCATAACCACTGTCTGCTTGCTGACCATTAGGCTTTGCAAATACTACCAGTTTTATATGATAGCCTGTCACACTGTGGTGAGGCAAATTTATTACTGTACCACACTGGCAATCACTCTGGTTTGCTTGCAGGGACGCCCAGGACAGCCTGGGCTGCTGCAGGGATGCCACAGTGGCACAGAACTTGCAAGCTGAGTGTGTGATTTGATGCTGTGTGAGTACTGAAATGGAAAAATCTGAGATCTTTTTGTTCCTTCTGTCCAGAGCCAGAGGGCAATAAGCAATGCCCTGTCTTGCAGCCCCAAACCCTTCAGTATCTGTCAGCGCTTCACAATCCAGTTGGGAGTGGCTGTCCCCCATGCCCAGCAGCATCAGGGGCTAATCCATTCAAGAGGAGTGAGGGCCTCCCATCTCCATGGCTCTGAACTCCAGCCAAAATTGCAAATGAGCAAACCAAACCTGGCAGTTGTACCATGATCTCCTGCCTGGCAGGGGAATAGGGAAGGCAAAACAAAACCCCAGCTTAACTGGCCAGGCCAAAAATTGAAATCCTGCCCTGACAGCAGGCAGGCAGACAGACCTGTTTGGTGTGAGCATCCGTGACAGGGCTTTTGGTCAGCCTGGCTACCGGAGCACTCGGCTCTGCCAGCCCCAGAGCTGGGAGATTGGGAGGATCTGAATAAGATCTCTGGAGTCAGCAGCTGCTGTGGTTATTCTGGCATTAATTTGACGTATACCACATCTCATCTCCTAAACTCTCCCTGGGAAGTGGCGTGTGGTTCCTCTGTGTTTGAAGTACCAAAGGCCTTTTGCCTTTGCAGCACATTAGCAAGTTTGGCTTGCTTGAAAAGGACTTTGTCCTGCCCAGATGGAGCTGGGTTAGGTACTGCAATCAAGTAGACTGTTCCCATTCTGGAGCTTTTTTGGGTATAATTGGGAAGACGGGATTGTGAACTTGCTTGCCTCCTCTGCAGCCCCCATTCATTTTGCAAAGCGCCTGTGACTGATCTGGCAGAATGGGATGTATTCACAAGCAGAGCTGGAGGGCAGCAGGAAGGACAAAACCCCACCACAGCCTCTGAAATGAATCACGGGCTCTGAAAAGATCCGCTGGGGTTAAGGCGTAGCAGTGAAAAGCTATTGTCTGGAGCCTGGACTGTGGCTAAAAGCATTATTTATCCTGATTTGGGTAGTGGTTGTAGGAGGGCGTGGTATTCCCAGGAACAGCAAAGCCACTGTGCTTAGTGGTGAACGTGAACTTTATTTGATTGTGTCACAGGTAGCTTGAGAACCTTTATGGAGTATCTCAGCTGCAGAGTAGCAAGTCCAATGCCTGATTTGTGAATAGAACTGCATGGATTGCATGCAAAGAGCATTTCCTGCAGGTATTTTTATTGTGGTTGGAGCATGGTTGCCTTTGACTCAGATGAGTGCATGTCATAGATTTGAGGCACTACAGCCCCTTTTACCAGTGCTTTTGCAGGACAAAACAAGAACCTCACTAATTGGTTCAGCTTGACAATAATGTTTTGATTTTCTACCAAGTAAGTGGCATTCAGTAGATTCTTGTGGTGGCTTTGGGCTCAGAGTGGAGCATGGGTTTAAAGGGGGAATGGTGGGTACTACTGAGAATGGGATATGAGGATATGAGTGGGATATGAAACTCAGACCGAGTTTCTGAGTTTCAAAATGTTCAGATATGTACCCGGATCTTCTCCAGACAATCTGATTCCTGGAGCCTACAGAATTGGGCTTGGAAAACCTCCCAGTTTCTGTCTGAGCCAACAGAAGGAGCCTTTCACATGGTCTCTCTGTTTTCTGTCTGGGGTGTACAGGCGAGACTAGGAAGTGAGAAAATGAGAAGAAATGATAAGGATGCTTCCCATTCTCAAAGGCTGGGGCAGGATCAGAAATTCTACACTGGGGGGATGGAGTCAGCTGCCTTTCCTTTGTTTGGCTATTTGCAAACCTGGTGAAACATCATGAGTTTGTCAGGAAGGGCAAATCCAGAGTGATACCCTCTGATTCACAGCAGTTATGTTGTCTGAATTCCAGCTTACAAAATCACCGTTGCATCTTTGCTGTGTTAGTCATCCTGAAGAGAACAGGAACAAATTTGGCTGACACAGGCAAACCACTAAATTCACTGGAATTGCTGGAGATGAACCCAACCTGTTAGAGAGCAAAGTCTGCATGCAGGAGCGTGGCCAGAGCAGAGGGTATGCCTGGGAGATGATACAGTGAAGATCCCGTGCTGCCCACCTGGCAGCAGCCCAGGCTCCACGCTCAGCAAGTGTGGTGCTGCACTAAATGCCAGGTGCAATTTTAATTCCTTTCATCTCAAGCACTCTTGACAGAAGGGCATTATTAGTATTGAGCATTTCAAGCAGCTCCGAGCTGTGTACCTGACAGTCCGCTGTGTTATGCAAGGACAGGAAAATCATCTGAAAACATCTTCACGTTTGTTCCTTCTCCTTACTTGTTCTTCTCCCCCACCATCCTTTCCTGTTTTCTGTTGGGTTTTTTCCGCTTTTGAAGCTCAAGCTGCCTCTGAGTACGTGAATGACTGCATGTAACAGATCCCCTTTCTCAAACCTTTTGATGGTCTCCAGTGCTGGGAAATTGCATCTGAAGCACAGCTGTATCTGGCTCTGTGTCTGACAGCGTGTTGCCTCACTGCTCTTTCTCCTAAGCAGTTTTGCAAGGATCTCTTCCCTGTGAAGACAACACAGTAGGTGACTTTTATGTTTCTAGTTTGCTACTCTCTACAGTAAAAAGGGAGAAATTGGTTGTGTAGCAGTAATTTTGGCCTGGGATAACACTACTGGCCTAAGCACCAGGTGGTGGAGTCCATGAAAGCATTGGAAAAGTACAGATATTTGGGATGAGAGGGCAGGCACATTACTAATTAGTAGAGAATTGATCCCACCGCTTTCAGGGAGGAGTTAAACTTTGACTGAATTCATGACAGTGTTTCACCCCACAGGGTTGATACTGTGAGATGGAGAGAAAATAAAAATCTTATGCCTGCTGTCACTGGCCAATCCAGGTGGGTCTGCTCTGCTTTGGAAGGAGTGTCTGTAGGTTGTAGTGCAGCCCATGCATAGAGGGCCCATATGGCTGCTTGGGAATGAAACTGCTGCAGTGTGAGCAGCTTCTTCCAGGTCTTCTGAGCTGAGCCAGCAGGGAACCTTACTGCTTATTTATTTACTTATTTACAGCTCTATATAGTTCATGGTTGAGCAGGGCAAAAAGAAACGTGTTCTGCTTGCTGCTTCTCTCATGGGCGAAACAGAAAATGCCAGCTTCAGATGATGGGATTTGGGGTCTTTGCTGGTGTTTAGCCAAACTGTATCGTCTTGGGAGAACATTTATAAACCAGGTAGTTTTGCCCTTCTAAGCAGAAATGATTCTTGATCCCCTGAAGTCCAGCTGGGAACATCTTAATCACTCTCAAATCTTGTCCTCTTGAAAGCAAGCAGGATCTCAGCTGGTGATTCCCTGGAGGTGAAAGAAATTGGAGATTTGTGGAGAGCCTGCTGGTTTGAGATGGAGGGGGAACCCCAAGTCTGGAGCTGTCCTCTCGTATGTAGTTCTTTTGTGACTGGGGACAGGGCCTGATACAGCTTCAAAGTATCTGTCCAAGACAGGCTTGGATTTTTCAAGAGGTGGTAGAGTGTCTCCTGAGGTTCTCCTAAAGGACCGTTCCAGCAGGGCTCTGACAGGGTGACCTGTCGGCGTGGCAGGGAAAGTCTTCTGCTGGGGTGTGCTTTGTGGGAAGCAAAAGGCACTTGGACAGGAGAGCAGTGGTTCTTTGAGCAGGGAGTTTGGCCAGCTCTATGCTTTTGTTTTTCCCCTTGTTCTCTTTGCGAGCTTTGTCCTGTCCAGAGAGAATGCTGGGGTGTTTTCTTCATGAGCTGAGATTTGAGGGGTCTTTTTTTCCTGAGCCAACTCCTTCCCTCTTTCAGGATTGCTGTCTGCCCTGTCTGGATGAGTGGAAGGATTTTCAAAGCAACCTTATCTTGCTCTGCTGGAAAAAACCTGTCTTTCCCATCCTGGCTGTACAAAGGCTGCAGACAGCCAGGGGAATACTACAGCCAGCAGACAGCATTGGATAGCTGTCAAAAAGCTGATGCCCCTCTGCCCTCATCCATATGGAAGAAGGATTATTATCTGCCTCTGCGTGCAGTAAGATCCCTTTAAAAGGTTGTGCAGTAGATACTTATGTTTTCAATAACTGCCTTTCTAAGGAAAAAAAATGAATGCAGCGTGGAGCAGTCCAAGCCCCAGTTTGTTCAGGTCGTGCCTTCTGCTGTTCCCATTGACACGGCTGTTCCAGCAGCAGCTTCCCTGCATGATGGAAGATGCAGCTGGGAGCTCCGATAACCCCCGGGCTCTCACAGAGCAGGTGGGAGCTTGGCAGGAGCCACTGACAGGTTACTTTGTGTAAAATACTGCTCATTCTGAGCAGTTCTGCTTTTTCTCTTTAGCTCAGTAGCTGGGTGAGGGAAGCAAGGAGTGTGGTAGGGGCCAAGTTGTGCTCTGCATGCGTCTGCTTCAGAGACGTGCACGTGTCACAGGTCCAGCCTGCTCATCTCTGCAGGTAAATGTGGCTTAAATCGAAGCACTTCTGTGCACATCATGAAATCGTAGAAGACGCTGTGCCTACAGGCTTCTGAGGTTTGTCAGCTGCTACATTTTGGAAGAAACCTGCCAGATGAAGTAGCTGCTGCCTGCAGTTTCTGTTTGTCTGATATGGGTGAGAGGATGCCAAGGTCTCTGGTAGACTGAGACATGCGGTGAGGGGAGTTTGTGAGGGGAAGGATTAGTATCTGCCACTTTTCTGTTTGTACCTAGCTATGGCAGGATTCAAGAAGCCCTCAGAAAAAGCTGTTTGGGTGTTGCTGAAAACCACAAGCAAGGCTTTCTGGTGAGATGGCTGCACCCCAGAGTTCAGGGGCTGCTTTAGTTTCAGTTTAATGGTCTGTCTAGCCCTGCTTGTCTGTGACCAGTCACGTTGTGCTCCAGGAGAGGCCAAGTAAAGGGGCTGTGACTGTGGCCTCTTCAGCTTTCACACTTCCAGCTGCGCTGGGGATCAGTTGGTGCCTGTAGCGACAGCATGATATGAAGAGCAGTGCTGGGGACTGGACTGCAACCTGCCAATTTATTCCCTGGATATTGTTCAATACATGTAGGATAGAAATATTATTTGCCTCCAAGTTCCTTGGGATAGATATTTGATGCTAGAAGCCTGAGATTTGATGTATGTCTGTGTGTGCATGTGTGATATATGTATGTGTCTCTTTGTGTATGTATATGTAAAAAATGGCTTTGCTGCAGCTTTTATATAGACATTTTAATTTCTAAATGACCTGCTCCTTCCACTCTGAGTAGTTGCTTTTAATCTTAGTGTCAGAAAAATCATTGCTGCCTTCCTACAGTCTCTGTGTTTGTTTCCATAGCTGTCCTATATAAATTGCTTCTTCTTTTGTGCATAAGCAAATCAAAGGTTAACATTGAATAGTTGACCTGAGCTGTGAGCAAAGAAAGCAGTAGCAGTGGCAGGGTGGTTTCTGAGGTTGTAGGAATAGGAACCTAAATCAATAGCTTTTAGCAGAGTCATAAATGTTTCATTTGTATTCCGTGCTTCGGCGTTGACATGGGAATCCATATAACCTCTTAAATTAGTGTTGTTCCTGCGCTGGGTGTAGCTGTTGGAAACATTTCCTTCAGATGCACCTCGAAGTGCTGTTCCATAATAGCATTTTCCTTCCTGTTTTGGAGCCTTGGTTCTGCACAGCCTGCAGTCACAAGTGAAATGAGCTTGTCAGCCTCTATCCCAGGCTGCAGGAGTTTGGGCCATGGACACGGACATATCCCACCCGATTACGTGAGTCAGTGCTCCTGCCCCTGACTTGGAGGCCAAGTAGGACTTGTGGCTGCTTGGGCAAGCTGTTGTTCCTGCGTGGAGAAGCACAGAAACTTTTCTCTGGAGTGTGACACAGCCCTGAGGTATGAGTGAGGCCTTGAGAAGACCAACCTCAATAAGTCATGGCAGCGGGTGGGGAAGGAGCAGCATGCCCACAACTGTTTGTCTAATTCAGACTCTTTTGGAGGTGCTGGAGAAGCAGGGGCAGGAAGCTCATGAGCAGAGCCTGAGTCAGGCAGCTTATCTGGCCATCTGCCTCCTCCTGAGGTCATCCACCCATGGAGTGTGGGAGGGTTGTGCAGTTCCCGGGCACTGCCGGGTCAAGGCTGTGACCTGCCAGTGGCCTGGGAGCGCTGCATCCACTCTCTCGGCATTTCAGGGTTTTCCCCAAGACCCCCAGTGCTGGTGAACTCAGCCTGGCTGGGGAGGAGAGGGCTCATCTGCAGACCTTGTGTTTGCAGGGTGGAAAGACCCTTGAGAAACCCCAGGCTGTGAAGAGCAAGTTAAAAAAAAAAATCCCATCCAATCAACATCGACAAAAAGAACCCATCTAAAAACTCTTCCCCAACTGACTGTCTAAATAATTCATCGACTGGAGTGAAGGTTGACCCCATTTTGATCTTTTCAGGTTAATTTTTCAAACCTCGGGATAACTTCTCTATTAACTTTCTCCTGTAAGAGTGGGCTGTGCTTGTGTATCTGTCTGTCTGCTTTAGCTACATGGGGAACAAAATACAGCTGGCTAAAGTATTTTGGAGTAAATTACTTGGATTTTATCATCTAGGTAGTATTAATTTGATTAGTCCAAAGGGGTTTTCTTCTACAGGCAAGGATTGGTATCACGTAGCACTTAAATGAAATAGTAGATAATAAAAGCCTTGTGTTTGATTCTTGTGCAGTAAAAAGCCTGATTTATGTCTTTCTTTTGTCTTATTCTGACGAGAATCCGTCCTGAAAAATGTTTAAGTCACATGAGGTGTCTGGTGAGTTTTATCATCAAAAAGTGCAACAGATGTGTTTGGTAAAATTTGTTCAAAACTTTTGGATTGTGCTGGTAATTAAATATTCTGTAAATAAAACCTGTAGCAATTGCCTTTCCTAAACTTGCAGTAATCTACATGGAAATCAGAAGCCAAACTTGATTCCTGCTGAGCCGAGAGCAGACCGATGCCCTTTATCCTGGATAGTCTGCTCTCTAGATGCTATTTTCTAAGGAAAAATAACTCTTCTGCGGTTTGCCAATACCCTCTGGGGGCTGTTGAAACAATCTACCACCAAGTTTGGGGTTTGATTGCCTCACTTTGTTGCTCCTTTGTTGAAACCAAAGCAGAATTTCCCCCTTCACCCCGCTCTGCCTTTCTGCCCTGCTCAGCCTGAGTTAAATTTTTTGGAGGATGTGAGGGTGCAGGAGGAAAGGGCTCTGCAAGGCAGGGTGCAGGAGCAGCCACGGAGCAGGAGACGCAGGGATGTCATCTGGTGCTTCACCTTTGAGGTCCACTGGCAGTGTACCAGAGTTGGATAGCAAATGCATGTGTTCTCCATACCTTATATCAGTAAGGACAAGGAATAATGGTTTCTCTGTTCTTTTCCCTGCAGGCAAGAGCTCTGCCACCATGTCCGTCAGCGTCCACGAGAACCGTAAATCCCGCACCAGCACCGGCTCCATGAACATCCTGCTTTTTCACAAGGCCTCCCACCCAGACTGCGTCTTGTCCCACCTGAACACCCTGCGGAAGCACTGCATGTTCACCGATGTCACTCTCTGGGCAGGGAACAGGTCGTTCCCGTGCCATCGGGCAGTGCTGGCTGCCTCCAGCAGGTACTTCGAGGCCATGTTTAGCAACGGCCTCCGGGAGAGCCTGGATGACGAGGTGAACTTCCATGACAGCCTCCACCCGGAGGTGCTGGAGCTGCTGCTGGACTTCGCTTACTCCTCTCGGATCATTATCAACGAGGAGAATGCCGAGTCCCTCCTGGAGGCTGGGGACATGCTGCAGTTCCATGACGTCCGAGATGCAGCAGCTGAGTTCCTGGAGAAGAACCTCTACCCTTCCAACTGCCTGGGCATGATGCTGCTCTCGGATGCTCATCAGTGCCGGCGGCTCTATGAGCTCTCCTGGAGGATGTGCCTGGTCAACTTTGAGACTGTTCACAAGAGTGAGGACTTCAACAACCTTTCCAAGGACACTTTGCTGGACCTCATCTCCAGTGATGAGCTGGAAATTGAGGATGAAGAAAAGGTCTTTAAGGCTGTCATGCAGTGGGTGAAATACGATCTGGATGAACGGAAGGCTTATCTCCCAGAACTTCTGAGGAATGTTCGTCTGGCTTTGCTTCCTTCTGAATGCCTCAAGGAAGCCTTGGCTTGCGAGGACTTGATCATGGTGGATGAAAGGAACAAGCTTGTCCTGGATGAAGCTATTCAGTGCAAGAAGAAGATCCTCCAGAATGATGGGGTGGTCACCAGCCCCTGTGCCAGGCCTCGCAAAGCCGGGCACACCTTGCTGATCCTGGGAGGACAGACCTTCATGTGTGATAAGATCTACCAAGTGGATCACAAAGCAAAGGAAATTATTCCCAAAGCAGACCTGCCGAGTCCACGGAAGGAGTTTAGTGCCTGTGCCATTGGCTGCAAAGTGTACATCACTGGAGGCCGAGGCTCAGAGAACGGGGTCTCCAAAGATGTTTGGGTGTATGACACCGTGCATGAGGAATGGTCCAAAGCCGCCCCGATGTTAATTGCTCGGTTTGGGCATGGCTCAGCCGAATTGGAGAACTGCCTGTATGTGGTTGGTGGACACACTGCAGTAGCTGGAGTCTTCCCTGCATCTCCTTCTGTTTCCTTGAAGCAAGTAGAGAAGTACGACCCCATATCCAACAAATGGACTATGGTGGCTCCATTGAGAGATGGAGTGAGCAACGCCGCGGTGGTGAGCGCCAGGCTCAAGCTCTTTGTCTTTGGTGGGACCAGCATCCACCGAGACATGGTGTCCAAAGTCCAGTGCTATGATCCAGCTGAGAACCGATGGATGATCAAGGCCGAGTGCCCGCAGCCCTGGCGCTACACAGCGGCCGCTGTCCTGGGCAGCCAGATTTTCATCATGGGAGGAGACACGGAGTTCACGGCAGCCTCCGCCTACCGCTTCGACTGCGAGACCGACCAGTGGACGCGCATCGGGGACATGACGGCCAAGCGCATGTCCTGCCATGCCTTGGCCTCAGGGAATAAACTCTACGTGGTAGGAGGTTACTTTGGCACTCAGAGATGCAAAACGCTGGACTGCTACGACCCTACATCAGACACGTGGAACTGTATCACCACGGTGCCTTACTCGCTCATCCCCACAGCTTTTGTCAGCACCTGGAAGCACTTGCCCTCATGATGTGGGGCAGGGCTTGGGGGCTTGTTTCCAGGAGATCAATAAAGGTAAGGGTCTCCTCTTCTTAAACTGAAAATTGCTGTCTTGCCTCTATTGCATCTCCACACACCATGCTGAAGCCATAGGTTCCAGGTTGCTCATGAGGTTATGTTATGGGAAGGGAACATTTAAAAGTGGGATGCAGAGCCAGGAGAGGGTAGCCAGTTCTGCAGTTCTGTAGGTCTAGCTAGCTCCCAGGGTTCTGTTCTTTCCAGATGATCCTCCCAGTATATTAAGAGATACATCTACATAGATGGTTGGGGCTCCTCTCCTTCTGCTCCAAGGTAGCTGGATGTGCCAGCATCACCCTTCTGTGGGTGGGGAGTGGGCAGATGTGTCCACACCTGCTCTCACCATGGAATACATCCTGTCCCCATGCATGTGAGTAAAAACACTTGCATGTGAGTCCTGGGAGATACCAGGGCAACAAGTGCTTTGGAAATGTCTCAGTAGTTTGATATTTTTGCTGATTTTCTGGGTGGTGTATTTAGAAATGATGAATATGTAGGCAAGTGACCCTTGGAATGTCAGCAAGTCCTGGTTCTCTTTTTATGCTCTGTATTTACATTTCAGTGGGTAGCAGAAGCAAAAGCGCAGAAGCCACGGTGCATTTGATGGTCTTGGTGTTTATTTATCATCCAAACTGTTGCTTGTTAAATCAGAACTTCTGAGACTTCTGTGTCAGACCTGAGTGGGAGGGAAGGGGTTTTGTAACCAGAAGAAAAATGTTTTTATCAGTGTTTTGGGTTGTGTGAGAATAAGAAAGTTGGTGGAAACCCATGATGTCGTGTCTCATTCTGGCGCTCCAGTTTTCTCTTGCTCAGTGAAGGTGCTACTGCAGTGGCCCTGGGACACTGGGCTGCTGATTCCTCCTTTCTCCTCTCCAGTGGGATGTTTGGTTGCCATTTTGGTTGTCAGTGTGGCTCCACAGGGCTTTGCATGTCCTCACCAACCTGTGCTGAGATGCAACTGGCCCGGCAAAGCCTAAAAACTCTTCTCAGCTTGCACCGTGAAAGCAGATAGTGATACAGGCAACACTTGGATAGCATCACCTTCCCAGGAAGTCTGTAACACCTCTGCTAGCTCAGTGTGCAGCTTTCTCAGTGCCAGCAGCACACACAGCCCTGCCTTGGTGGTTGGAGCCTACATCCCAGCCAGATGAAGGAGCTGGGAAACCCTCACGTATGGGTGTGGGATTGACAAGCTTCACTTACAGTTTTATTTGGAAGGCGGGGACTGTGGGGAGGGAAATTCTTCCACAGACTCATCAAAATCCACTTCACTTAATACAGGGAGGAAAGAATGCTACCCAAACCCTCTAACACCCTCTCACTTCCCTGCTTTCCACTTGGTGTGGTTGGTGCGCCTGGGAATCGCCCAGCGGCTGTAATTGCTGGCACCTCCCAGTGATCATCTCTTTTGATGCCAGATGGGGAACCAAGGAGGAGTTCCTGGCACCTCTGCCGGGCGTTAGCCCAACGTGACCACCTGCTTTTCTCAGGTGGGAAAAAAATCACCCAGGGCATTACGCTGGCCTTTGTGAAACACCTGGTTTTAACATGGGTTGGACCACCATGAGGGCAGGGCAAGAGTGGAAGGGGTTAAAATGAGATCTTAAAGTGTTCCCAGCACTGGAAGATAATGGCCTTTCCAAATTCTCCTCCTCAGGCGTTGCCTAGCATCTGTCACAGTGGCTCAGTAATCTAATTAACTGTCACTCGGCTATTAAATATTGCAGCAAAGACTGTGAGGACTCCATCATTTTCAGCTCAGGTCAATGGGGCCTCCCTTTAAGAGCCATCCTAGAGCTGAAAATTAATTTTCTCTGGTAGCAGATGTGTCTGAATATTAAAGCTCAACACCAGCCACATGGCTGGGAGTAGGAATAGGGAGTAGTTTGAGATGGGAGTTGATTCCTCAGCCACCGAATAAGAAACAGTCTTCAAAGTCACAGTGATGTTACTTTCCTCTCCTACCTTTTTTCCTCTGTATTGTATTTGGGTTGTTCAGACCTAATAAATAGCTTTGTGGGGGTTGTATTGATACTTCTTTTCCCCCTGTAATCTGGAGCCTAACACAGGCACAGGAACTGCACTAGGAACTGCAAATAAAGCTGGTGAAAAGTCACTGTGTGAGGGTTTTATGTGCTTTTTTGGCTTTGCCTCCAGTCTTCGGTTAAAAGAAGTATTTAAAATACACACGAGCTCTTGCCAGAAAGAATGTCTATCCACGTGATTTTTCTAGAGTGGTGGATTTTTGGGGTTTTTTTACTAAGTTATTGTTATGGCCTGAGCCACTGTGACAGCTCTGTACATAAAGCACCAAGATGGATGAGTGAATGTCCCTGATGTGCATGCTGCCCATGCTGCAGCAGCCACATCCCATGTGCCTGCCTTGGCTGTTCTGGCTGCATCTGTGCCAAAACTGGGCTTGGGACCTGGGGTAACTGCCTGTAGGATCCTTTGACTATGATCCAGTTCACCCCATTGTCCTACTGCAGGTCTGGCTGAGGAGTTTTCTGGTTTGCAGCTCCCACCATGGAGGATCTCTGCTGAAGCACTGGATTTGGTCCCTATGGGATCCTTCTTAAGTAGGGATGCCCAGAAGGCAGGCTGGCCAGCACCTGCCCAGGTTCCTATGGAACTACCTCCCTTCCACTGGAAAAACTCAGGAGAGACCACCCCTCAGTGCAGGACAAGGTGGGCTGGTAGGGAAAGGCCTGGGCAATCACACGGCAGGAGACAGTACTTTGTACTCATGGGAAAAACAACCTCCTGCCTATAAACTGGTCCCTGAAAACCAAATAGTCTGTCCTTGGCAAATGTTGATCATAAACCACCCATCCTGCTTTTCATGCAGAGCATAAAACTGCTCAGCTGGAAATGCTTCCTCGAGGGCATGGCCTTTGCCCTTCCCAGCCAGAGCTGGGCACCTTTCAGCAGAGGTCCCAGCACTGCTGCCAAGGTGGCCGTGTGACATTAATTTAGTGCTTATTACCCACAGTTAATTCCAGGAATCAAGTGTGATTAGCAATATGAAATGTGAAAGCCTCGTCCCCTCCCACCCATGGTGGTGGGGCCATCAGGAGGCAGAACATTACAAATGGGAAATAAAAGACTGAGCACTCAGCTAATAAAGGCTCTCTGTTGGTAAAGGCAAGCACAACCCAGCCAAGGGGAGGATGGTGGGTGTTTTGTCACAGTCCTGTGCAGAGACATTTGATGGGGACAACTCAACACCTCCCCAGAGGTGACTTCAGGCAGCACCAGAAACAGGTTCTCCAAGCTGCCTGTCTCCACATTAAAGTGGCTTCTCCAGCCTATCTGTCCTGTGTGACACTCTCATTTTCATGGGGCAGCGTCACAGATGGGGGTGGGATGGTCACTTCAGATTGCATGGTCCAGCCAGGGAAGGAGTCACTGCATCCCTCTGCACTGCCTCCTGAGCCTCAGATGCTCTCCTGGGGTGGAGATGTTGGAATTCCCATCTCAAAACAAACAGGAGGAGCAGGCAAGGAGCCAGGGGTTCCCCTGCCCTGAGGTTCCCATTCAGATGCTTTTTAGCTCCTGCAGGACCCTCCTCACAGTCTTCACTGTAGGGAGCAGAGGCTGGTGGCTGGGCACTGATTCCTGGGACACATGCAGAAGCTCAGAGCTGATTTTGTGGCTCCCTCTGGAGCTCTTTGGTGCGTTTAGCTCCCGTGAGGGCTGTGGGTGGCACCAGCAGCTGGTGCCTGCCTTTGGGTGGGTGCTGAGCAACTGAAGCTGAAGGGTTTTGAGGCTGTTATGGCACCTAAAAGCTGAACTTTGGCCCCAGAGCTCCTGCAAAGATTTAGGCTGCGTGCCAGGCCCTGAGCTGTATTCCGATACCACAGTCACACTAAGAATTGGGTCAGTTCCATGGCTTTTCCTGGTTATTATATTACAGCTTTAGATAACAAGCCTTTTGCAAAGGCACTTTTACAGCTGCCTGGTGTGGCTCCCTTCCGCATGCACCAGTGCTTTCACCTTGCAACGTGCATCGTTCCTGGCTTCATGCACGGAGCCCTGCTCACAGAAAGGCACCTTCCCATGCCAAGACCTGTGTACCTGCAAACAGCAGCCCGAAAAACCTCAGGATAATCTCCTGGCTCCTAGAGGCTGCTCCTTGCTCCACCTGCGTGCTGCTGGGGTGGGTGGTTGCTTGCAACCTGTTGCAACCCTGCTGGAATTGCCGGAACAGAGTCACAGCTGCCTCCTCCCGGTGGCTCCTAGGGAAACCCATTTGCATGTGTATAATGGCGAGGCCGGATAAACAGGGATTGCAGTTTTTTTGCCACTGCTGCTCTTTCCAAGTGGCTGGTTGTCTCTGAAGCCAGTTTATCAGGCAGTGTTGGAAGGGAGTGGCTGGCCTGGGGAGGAAAGTCGATGAAAATCAGGCTTTTCCTAACCCTGGGCAGATGGAAACATGTGCAGTCTGAGCTTGGCCCCAGACTGTATTAATCAACCCCTTGGAAATGTCAGTGATACGGATGTTTTTGGAGGAACCTGTGGAAAAAGAGAAAAAGGGTCTTTTTGTTTTGTCTGTTCCAGTTCTTGGGCTCTCCTCCCTGCCCTAAAAAAAAAAAAAAAAAGAAAAGAAAACTTTTGCCTCAACTTTTCATTCTCTTGTCATGTCCACAGAAGTTTGCTACCTGGCTCTGAGCCCTCCCCAGCTGAAGACCCCCTCTCTCCTCTCCTGCACAAGCAAAGGGCAACACAACTCCTAAAGAAACCAGCTGCTTTCCACCTCCACCCACCTCAGGGATTCGGGATGGGGGTTGCCCCAGTGTGTGCTGGGGCACTGTGTGCCCTGTGTGTGCTGAGCTGAGCACCACACCAGTTAATGAGCTTTCTCTTTCCTTCCCCAGATGCCAGAGCCACATCCACGTCCCCTCTCTTGCGGCTGGAGCCGACACAGTGACTGAGACCCTCCTGTCCTCCCGCACAGGACTCCGAGGCAACTTCCACATCCCTTCCTGACACCAGGAGTGGGAGGCACAGCTGGGGCCCCACTGCCAGCATCATGCCGGGGGTCACCAAGGGCTACCCAGCCCCACCACTGGTCACTGGTCACCATGCAGGGATGGCAAGGAGCGCAGAGCACTGCCTTGCCGGGCTGGGCACAGGGGGCACAGGGATGGCTTGTGGGCTCAGCTGGACCAACAGTGCTGGGGAGATGGAGGCTGCATCCCTTGGCAAACATGGCTGAGAAGCCCTTTTTGTTACTCAGTTGGGTGGTTAAGAGACACTAATATGTTTTTTTTTAAGGCAGTGAACTTGCCATTGGCAATGCCTACTGCTTGGGTTACTTGGAAGTGTTTGTTAAAGGGAACAAGGTGAGAGCACCTGGCTCTCCCCATCATCTGGCCATTTCATGGAGGCAATGGCTATTGAAATATTAAAACATAGGAGCTTGGAATGGCTGCCAGCAGCGTCAGGTACCGTGATGAAACGGGGCAGGATGCCTTTTGGTTTGTCCTTTGAGCCTTTAAATTTTTTTTCTCCCTTTCCTTGCTGCAGCCAGCTGTGATTTGGTCAGAGGCCGGGTTGCTCCCCACACGCAGCTGCTGGAAAGAGCACGGGGCTCTGTTAGTGTGCCAAGGCAGCAGCACTGCTGCCGAGATATTCCCCAGATAAAGCCCACCACATGCTCAGAGCCAGTCTGCTGAGCTTCCCTGCGCGTGGGTGAGGCTCTCATTAGCAAAGCAACAGAAAAAGGGGTGCGGTGGGGAACGCTCGTGCCTTGGGAAGGGGCACCTTGGCTCCAGCAAGGCCTCAGAGGGAGAGCAAGAGAATTAGGGTAGCACTGCAGGGTGGGGCTGGGGAGGGATCCCCTCCTTCCTGCTGCACCCCACATCCTGGCTTCCCCTTGGAGAGATGTGAGCGTTTCTGACTGCACGCTGCCTGCCAGCGGTTGGGCTGAGGCTGCCCCAGGTTATCCATGCATGCTGGCTGCCAACTGTGTTTGGGATTGTGCATCCAAGAGCTGTCAGCCTGAGCCATTCCTCATTTTGCTGGGGAGGAAGGCACGTGGATTTCGGCTGTCAGTACTGGGGTTCAGCTCCTGACTGGCCTCTCTGGGGCCGGCCACTGCAGAGGACTGGTCCTGCACTGCCCCAGCATCCCGCTTCCCTGCACAGCAGATCTCCAGATGCTCCGGGCTCGCCTCTTGCCCCTGGATGAGGTTGAGCTGTAGCCTGGCCAGATGAATGATGCAATGCCATGAAAAGCCTTGACACAGCTTCAAACAGCAAAGGTCTTTTCGGAGCAGCGGGCGCCCGTGGCTGCCGGGAAGAACACACGTTCTGCACAGCCAGTCTGCGATGCGCTGGATGACGTTTACTTACATCTTCTAGTCTTTTTTTTTTTTTTTTTTCTCCTCTTCAGCTGCTTGTGAACTTTAATAAAAATGATGATCTGGGAAACTGTTTGTGTGTTTTTCACAGGAGTCTTCATTCTTAAGTAAGCTGGATTTAGGTCTAATAACAGGGCCGAGGACTAATAACAGGGTTGGCACTCTGTGAGGTGGTTCACAAACAGCCTCCAAAGCAACCAGCCCAGCTGTAATTATTATTGCTTCAGTGCTTGGGAAACTGAGGCACAATGTCAAGTGTCTTGTCCAAGGTTAATGGTAGATCTGGGAATAAAGTCCAGGGCTTCTCATGTCCTGAGGACATCGTGTGGCTCTCTGTTCCACAGCTGCTCTCACTCAGTTTGTCCATGGCATGATTTCAGGAGAACTTGCAAGTCTGCAATGCTAACAACACCTGCCAAATAGGTTGAGGGGCCCAACGCAGACACAGCCGTACTCCTGCAGGGAAAGCCAGTATTTTCTAAGGAAGACAAGAAGAAGTCATGCTTCTGTTTTCCTTATTTGCCTTCACTTGGCTGCTGCAGCTCCCAAGAAAGGGGCCTATTGACAGGAGAAACGGGCTTTCCAGCTGGGGCTCCTGTCCTGTTCTCCATGTGTATCTCTCCCCATCCCAGAGTAGCTCCCAGAGGAGCAGGGAGATCCAGCCCTGCTCTGGGAACACTCTGGGAGGGTTTTCCCTCCCTACAAGACCAGCAGCTCCAGCTGTGCTCAGGGCTGGGGCTGTGGGAGCATTGCTCAGAGCAGCGAATTGGCACCAGGCAAATTCGTATTTGCCTCTTCTTGTAGCAGGGGCTGTTGGGCCAGGAAAGCAAAACTTCCTATGGGTGTTACACAGGGTCTCAAAAAGATTAGGACCCTGAATTTCTGAGCTGTAAAGGAGGCAGGGAACCTGTCCCCTTGCCCACAGGAGCTGGGTGGGCAGCAGCATTAGCTGATGTGAGCTGGGTCTTTAATGAGTGTAAGGCTCCATAGAAAAAGCTCATTAAAGACCCCTTTGGGAAACCAATTCAGGGTAGAAATTACTGTTTGATGAGCAGGAGAAGGGGAAAAGAGGAGGGGAGGATGTGAATGAAATCCCCTATAGTTTTGTTGATTCAGGTTTTATATGGGACTCTGGGACTTTAAATAGCAGCTGGGGAGGCTTTGCAATAGGCTTGCTTTGATATGAGCCATGCAGAGACCTGCTCTTTTGTATTTATTCTGGAGCTTGCCTGAAAGACAATTCAAAAGCAATCAGCAGCTGCTGTGACAGCAGCGACCTGTTGCTATGGAATTAAATGCAATGAGAAATACAAAGGTTTCTTGGTTAGCAGCAACAGAGTAAAGGGAGCAGGAGACAGAAGTGGATGCAACAGAAAGAAGCTACAGCCAGAGCGGGGCTGGCGTTTAAATGGGAGGTACAGGGGTAGAAATGTAAATGTGATTTGTTTTCTGTTTTTAAAAGAGCTTTTTCGCCATCTCAGCAGGTCAGGCCCAGCTTTGTCTGGGAGCGAGCACTTGGGAAAGAGTCCTGTCTGGTGGTGTTAGAGGAGTTGTGTGTTCCCAGGCTCCCAGGAAACAAGCCCACACTCTACAGCCAGCCCTCGCTGTGGGGTGTCAGGAGCTCAGACATCTTCCCCATGAAGTGCCAGGAGCCCGACATGGAGGTCCCTGGAGGAGCAGGGAGGCTCATCCCACACCTCCCTTGTTTTGCAGGGCCCAATCCCACGGGAGGACTGGGGCAGGATACAGCTNATTTGCCTTCACTTGGCTGCTGCAGCTCCCAAGAAAGGGGCCTATTGACAGGAGAAACGGGCTTTCCAGCTGGGGCTCCTGTCCTGTTCTCCATGTGTATCTCTCCCCATCCCAGAGTAGCTCCCAGAGGAGCAGGGAGATCCAGCCCTGCTCTGGGAACACTCTGGGAGGGTTTTCCCTCCCTACAAGACCAGCAGCTCCAGCTGTGCTCAGGGCTGGGGCTGTGGGAGCATTGCTCAGAGCAGCGAATTGGCACCAGGCAAATTCGTATTTGCCTCTTCTTGTAGCAGGGGCTGTTGGGCCAGGAAAGCAAAACTTCCTATGGGTGTTACACAGGGTCTCAAAAAGATTAGGACCCTGAATTTCTGAGCTGTAAAGGAGGCAGGGAACCTGTCCCCTTGCCCACAGGAGCTGGGTGGGCAGCAGCATTAGCTGATGTGAGCTGGGTCTTTAATGAGTGTAAGGCTCCATAGAAAAAGCTCATTAAAGACCCCTTTGGGAAACCAATTCAGGGTAGAAATTACTGTTTGATGAGCAGGAGAAGGGGAAAAGAGGAGGGGAGGATGTGAATGAAATCCCCTATAGTTTTGTTGATTCAGGTTTTATATGGGACTCTGGGACTTTAAATAGCAGCTGGGGAGGCTTTGCAATAGGCTTGCTTTGATATGAGCCATGCAGAGACCTGCTCTTTTGTATTTATTCTGGAGCTTGCCTGAAAGACAATTCAAAAGCAATCAGCAGCTGCTGTGACAGCAGCGACCTGTTGCTATGGAATTAAATGCAATGAGAAATACAAAGGTTTCTTGGTTAGCAGCAACAGAGTAAAGGGAGCAGGAGACAGAAGTGGATGCAACAGAAAGAAGCTACAGCCAGAGCGGGGCTGGCGTTTAAATGGGAGGTACAGGGGTAGAAATGTAAATGTGATTTGTTTTCTGTTTTTAAAAGAGCTTTTTCGCCATCTCAGCAGGTCAGGCCCAGCTTTGTCTGGGAGCGAGCACTTGGGAAAGAGTCCTGTCTGGTGGTGTTAGAGGAGTTGTGTGTTCCCAGGCTCCCAGGAAACAAGCCCACACTCTACAGCCAGCCCTCGCTGTGGGGTGTCAGGAGCTCAGACATCTTCCCCATGAAGTGCCAGGAGCCCGACATGGAGGTCCCTGGAGGAGCAGGGAGGCTCATCCCACACCTCCCTTGTTTTGCAGGGCCCAATCCCACGGGAGGACTGGGGCAGGATACAGCTCCTTTCCACCCACCCTCTGGCCCTGGCTGGAGCCTGCCCATGGGCTCTGTCCACCTCAGTTCACCAGCTCAGTAACAGGGTGCTTCTCACTCCAAAAAACACTCGGGACGAGAGGACAGGGAGATGCTCAGAGGTGGAACCAGGCAGGCAGCTGGCATGATCACCCCTCCATCCCCAGGGCCTGAGCATGCTGAACGTCCCTGGATGCAAACGGCTGATACTCCTATGTCTTATTTAAATGAAACTCTTAGTGCCTTATTGGGTTTTAAATATGCATTTTCCCAGCCTGACCCCAGCTGCCCTTGAAATAATACTGCTTTGCAGTGAAGCCCTTGCAGGGAATTAACATCTGAGCCCACTCCCTTTGTCATGAGAGTCAATTAAAAGCAGAGTAGCTGGTGATTTAATAGCTCTGGTGTCTGAGGAAGCCCCACATCCATCCAGAGACTGACTCTGGCATTTAAACACAAAATTGGAGCAGAGGAGCACTTTTTTCCAGCCGTCCAACACACTTCCAGATTCATTCATGTTCATACAGAGCCTAACTCCTTGTGTCCATGGCTTGTCATCTTCCTCTGCACATTAATTAATGCCTCAGTATTGCACATTCTCCTTGCAATATATCCCACATGAAATTGTTTTCCTATTTCCCCATGCACCCACTCCCTTGGGGTAAACCCAACAGGTTTTAGTCTCTGAACAGGGTCCAGGCTCACAAAATGCCATGCATGGAAATGCAGCTCTGTAAGCAGCGTTTGAGTTAAGGTGCCAAAGAGTAGGAGAAACCTTTGCCCCCAGCTCCCCACAACCAGCTGGGAATTTAAACTGGGCCCAATCCCTCTTGCTCCAGTGCAGAGCAGGAGCCCAGTGCCCTCAGTCAGAGACAGCAGTGCTGGGGGCCCCAAGGTGGAAGCCAGCAGCAGGGACTCTTGGTGGGAATGAATAGCCAAGGCTGAACTCATTTATTCTTCCTTCCTCACAATCTCCCCTTTCTTTCCATTTCACCACCTCCTTATTTAACATCCTCGGCTGTTGTGCAGAACCATCACCCTGTTTTGCAGCACTGTGACCTACTTTACCACAACGTCCCGACTTCCTTACTGAAATCGTGAGCTCGGAGCCCACCCAATCCATTGAGCATTTCTCAGCTGAATAACAGATCCAATTAGGTGGAAAAAGCCTGGCTTTCATGCTGTCAGTGCCTGGACATCTCACTTCCCGCTCCCCAGCACACGCTGCACCACTGACGGCTGTGGCTCACAGACAGGGGCCCCTCTGTGTTTGTGTGTCCCCCGCCAAATGAAGTTGGGGGAAGGGTTCAAGAAGACTGATCCTGGCTACCCAACCTGTCCTTTCATTCTTCCTGACAGTCTCTGAGGACTACAGAGCTCAGGAATCAAGTAATTTGTGGGTTTTCAGTCCTGGCTCTCTTGGGAAGCTCTCCTTTCCCAGCTGAGGCTGGTCCATGACCAGGCCAGGGTGCCACAACTTGTGCTTGTGAAGAAGCTGCTGGCACTTACAGGCAGAACGTGATTTAATGACTGATAGAAGGACCTGTCTCTCACTCCTGGCATCATACCTATCCCCAGTCCTGTGGGTTTATCCCCAGCAAACATTAACATTAATGCCCTTTACTGGTGCCATCGCTCTCCTTCTCCACCCCAGCAGGGCTCCTTCTTGCTACAGGCCCAGCAGGCAGCCAGTCCCCAGGGTGCTGGCTCCGCTCCATCGTGGGGGATAGCTGGTTGTTAAAAGGGATGAGTAGAAACCAAACAAGGAGAAAAAAGCCTAAGGGCCACCAGGAAAAGCCCTTTTGGTTTCTACCTTCCCTGGCTGGCTGGGATGGATGGCCATCCCCTGCCCTGAGGCCAGCCCAGCAGCACTGGGGCCCGCTTGGCTCCCTGGCAGGTGCAGGGAGGAGGGTAAACACCCTTCACTCCATTTCTGGGTCACATCTGGAGGAATTACACACGCACACACAAACGGGAGCTGCTTCCCCATGGCTGCTTCCCAGCACCCAGCGGAGCTCCCGCTGCCTCCCGGCCCCTCTGCCCACGCTGCCGCCCCGCCAGGATCACGGCTGCTCGCGGCCTTCCCACAGGGCTGTGCTAATGACTCACTGCTCCTGCTCAGCTCTAATTAGGCTCCTGTCTAATTAGGCTCACTGGAAAGATGTGGCTGGTGAGAAGCAGCCCTTTGGTGAAAGGAAAGGGGAAAGAAAGAGCATCTGGAGACGCCGGAGGGAGAGACGCCAGGCTGTGGTAAGAGGTCAGGGGGGATTGGGAAGTGCCAGCTGAGCTGCATCTGTGCAAGGGATGGACCATAAAGGGAGGAGAGCAAAGGGCTGAAAACAAGTCCACTCAGTATTGACATACAGGGGAGTTCCAGAGTGCAGGGAGAGTGGGGCAGGGGGAGCCAGTCCTGAACCCGCACCCTTGGGCATCCTTGAAACAGAGGCAGGAGAGCAGGCTCTGGAGCAAAGCCTTGTTTGGGGGTGATTCAAGATGTGTGAAGGCAGCTTTAGGGGAGAAACAAGGGGCACCCACTGTCTGCTCCCTGTGAGAGCTGGGGGTGCTCATCTCAATTGCTAGTGTCAAATATTATTTTCCACTTAATTTTTACATGGTTCAACCTCCTAAAAATCAAGACATTTGCCATATTTAACATTCCTGTAGCAAATTAACAAGCCCCAGGTGCCTTCAATGGCAAAGGTAAGTCATTACTTTACCATTCACCTTGTATCTGATCACAAGGCATCTCACTCACTCACTGCACTAATTAGGGTTTTGCCTTTCCTTCTCTTAATAAAACCTCCATGAATGAGTGGCCTGTCTGCAAACCCCAGCCCAGCTTGCACCTGTGTCCTCCCAGACCTCCAGTTTCTCTCCCTGAAGCCAGTGCAGGACTGAACCTGGCAAGGGCAGGGAAGGGGAAATGCAAATAATGCAAATGTTAAAGTTATCACTAAACCGTATTTTCAAAGAGCCTCTCCTGTGCCTGTCAATGCTCCTTTTAGAGGCTCATCCCATTCTAAGGATCCTGTATGACCCCTTTTAGGTCAATGTGCCACTGAAAATCCAATCACATCCAATAAACCCACAGAGATCTTTTGCTCTAACTTTGGGTGCCAAGGAAAGGCTGGGCAAGAAAGCTGGGATGCTCAGAAACCCATCACTCTTTCTTGGGACCTTCTACATTAATTGATCGGTGTGGTCTGGAGAGAACATCCATGTCATTATCTTGGCTGTGCTGTAATGGCTCAGAGCATGGAAATTGTGAGCATATGGAATTGTGGAAAGCTGGTTAAGGATAGTCAAATTGCCACACGGACGTGTCCTGGAGCAGCAGGGTCTTTGCTTCCTCCTCTGCCAAAGGCAATTTGTATTGCCTGCCCAGGCTTCCCCCTGGCCGATGGAAACGGGGGTTTCGAGCGCACTCCGCAGGACCAGAGAAGCTCAGGGTGCCTGGTTTGCTCTGCACCCCAACCTTTCCCTGGCAGGAGCTTGATTCAGAAAGGATTTGATTTTCTCCATGTGGTTTGTCATCAGTAAATGTGCTGTCCCATCTCCCGTGACCAATGCCTGTTGTATCACAGCAGCATCTCCCGTTCCCAGCAGCTGCAGCAGCTGGTGTTGTTTTACTGCAGCCATGCAAAGGCTGGGGGTGCCCCAAGGGGTGCTCTTGTCAGGCATCCAGGTTGCAGAGCCAAGAGGGGCCACAGGAAAACGTGCTTTTTAAAAGCCATACCCAGGAGCCGACAGTTTGGGCAAAGGCTTTTATTCGCCTTCTGTAAATAGGTGAGCCGGGACGCCTGGGAATGCAAATAAAACCGGGACTACTGAGCAGCCGTTGAGATAAACGAGCTCTTTCATCTCCTGTCTCACACCCAGGGGCTGCCTGTCTTGGAGCAAATGCTGCGTGACAGGGTGTAGGTTCAGGTACATTGCCGAGACTCAGGCTTTCAGAACAGCACGTGCAGCACAGCTGAGAGGAGGGGGAAAACACCAGCAGTGAATGCACTGCTGCCTGACAGGGGGCTGGCGTTCCCTGATGCCTGCTGAGGAACAACACACCACCACCAGCAGCTGGCAGCCCAAAGCTTTGATCAACACTTGATTATTGGAGCTGTCTTGTGCCAGGCCAAGAGCTGGACTTGATGCTTTTTGTAGGTCTCTTCCAACTCAGGATATTCTGATTCTATGAATATATATCTGATTCTCCTCAAGCATCCTTTCTCCTTCCCAATTGTACCTCTGAAAGCAAGTGGAATAACAAATGGAAATGAAGCAATTCCTCTGCCTCAAAATCAACACACAGTGGGTGAAGGGTGCAAGTCTCCTGCTTCTCCTGCCTGGGGAGAGGATGGGGGAGTCCTGTGCAGGACTGGCAGTACAGGGCCAGCAGTGATTGCTTCTATGATCCAGCAGAAAATGGTCATGGGGAAACTCCAGCCATTGTGGTCCTCCGTGACTTCTCGTCGTCACGGCTCTGTACTTCAGGCACCCTCTCCTGCCTGGACTGATGCCTGCAGGTACTGGGAACACCATGTACCTTATCATGGAATCACAGAATAGTTTGTGTTGGAAGGGACCTTAAAGATCCTCTTTCCATCACCACTGCCACAGGCAGGGAATTTTCCACTAGACCAGGTTGCTCCAAGCCCTGTCTGACCTGGCCTTGAACACTTCCACGGATGGGGCATCCACAGCTTCTCTGGGCAACAGTTCCAGTGCCTCACCACCCTCACAGAGAATTCTCCTCCTTTCATCACCTCCTCAGGGGAGACCTGGATTTTGGATACAGCGTTTCTGATGGGTCTCTTCTTGCAGGAGAGGTGGGAACACCTAAAGCACATGGCATTGTGGACCTTGTCCTGTGATGAGATGCAGCACCTCTGGTTCTCTCAGCCAAACAATCCAAAATCCCTGTGTCTAGGATTTGTCAAAGACACAGAGCTGTGTTAGGGGGTTACAGGAACTCTGTGCCATCAGCCAGCACATGCAGCCCCCAGACTCCCACTATTCTCACTCACGGGGCTGAAGAGACAGATCAGCTGTGGCACTTCCTCTTCTTGTACAAGGATGATAAGCCCTGTGTGTGTGGTGGGGAGAAAAACCCAAGGATATCACACGGCCATCTGTCCTTCAGTAAAATGCAAATCTTTTAAGAGGAGGAAAATAAAGAGTCCAGTGGCTACAAACTGGAACCGAGATGATAAAGGTAATGCAAACATTTGGTTACAGGTTGGGTTTAGGGCTCTTCATTCAGCCTTGGTGCAAAAAAGTCAACAGCAGAAATACCAAAGGTGTGGGAATAAATCAGGCAGAAAACTCAGACTTGAAATCAAATTTATTTAGAGGAAGAATAACTTTACAAGAGGTTGATACTGGTAACTAAAAAGGAAGATAAATAAAAGCTTGTTACAAAACCTAATGGTTTCTGGCATGTTACAGAAAAACTGAAGAATTTTACAGTCAATAACCTGCTCACTTTTTACATAATTACAAATTAACATACAGCAATTAGGTTTTGCCCTCTTCTTTAAAAATCTTTTTTTTCCCAACTTTTATTCTTTACAGGTTCAACATCAGTATGCAAAGCTTTTTTTTTTTTTTTCCTTTTTGTTTTTAATAAGAAACAAACCAAAAGCAGAGGTATATCAGGTTATTATAATATACCTCAATGTTCTGGGAATTACTCAAGTGCATTCCATATTAGTACAAAATAAACACCAGGCTAAACTTTAACCATAGGCGAACTGAACTGGACATAGATTTTTATTTCATTTTTTGAGTCAGTGTTTAATATTGATAAAGAAAATAGCAGAATTACTTTAGAGCATGGAAAGGATGGATACCTATAGACAGCTTAAATACATACAAAGCTCATAGCTGTATGCAAAGCAGTGATTGTTATCCTGTTCCCCCCTCCCCCCAAGCCAACAGAAGCTGATGTATATTTGGGTAAAGCATCAGTGTCAGTGAAATGCATGTGGAAGGAAAGGGCACAGAGCCCTGGAAATGCAGGTGGGAAGGGAGCTGGCGTTACACTTCTCATCACTGAAGAGCTCAAGGTGCAGGAGATTTGGCCAGTTCAGCTCGCCTATATTTAAAAATTAGCTGTATCACCAATGAAGAATCGTGGATTGCTGCCCCTTCTGACACATGAAGCAAGAGTTATGAGCAGCAGGGGAGGTTTTTTATTGAAAAGGGTGCCCTAGATCATGATTAATTCCCAAACCTGGCCAGCAGGCAGAATAATTTTTAGAGTTCTGGTTAACAAGGAATGTTTTGTGGGATTTTAGCAGATACTCTCCTGTGTCCCCTGCCCAGTCCTCCCTTGCTCCATGCCACAGATATCCTAGACAGCTTCCTTGGGATTTGGCACCTGAAGAACCTCTTCTGACTAGGTGGCACATGGAAGGACTGGAGTTGGGTGTTTCAGCAACAGCTGTGGGTTATCCTAGTGACTCAAGGAAGGTGCAAAGGTGATCGGACTCTCTGGATGCAAATCCACACAAGCATTACTGAACTGCCCAGCACTGTCACACCTCCAGAAGGAAGAGTTCACCCCCAGTGGGGTGAGAGCTCCTGTCCCAGGAGGGCACCTGGGAGGCGTCCCAGTGGCCTGGACAGTAAATACCTTGGTGCATGGAAAGGGCCTCACTTATTTGGATGCATCCCCTCACACCTCCTTCGCTCTGAGTTTCTCCAAGGAAAAGGAGATGGAGGGAAAACCACTGGTGGGGCTGCTTCCCTACCTGCTGTGAGGAAGGTGATGCTGAAGCGGGCATGGGCTCTCCTGGGGGATATACCTGAGCCAGCAGAAGCCAGTTCTCTTGTCCTGCCACACAACCTACCTGCAGTAGGACTGTAGTCAGATTTGTACCCACTTTGGTCTAAAAATAATACAAAAAGCTTGGCCCTTCCTTCCCTCTTGGGGAAAAGCCAAACCAAACCAGGAACATGCCTACTCGCAGCTCTGATTTTGCTGGGGATACAGAGGGGGAAAAGATGGCAAAACTGATTGTCTGCAAATAACCACAATTAAAAGGGGCAAGACCAGTTCCATTTAAAGTGCTTTATGGCATCAAACTGACATCAAGTTACGTGTTGAGATGATCACTTCATTTAAAAAAGTCTTAGGCCAACCCCACACAACTCCATCGAGTCTCCCACCCTTTGCTACAACTACTCTCTGCTGCTGGGTATTCTGGCACCCCCAGCTAATACTGGCCACTTCTGTACTTGTCTGAGCCCACATTTTCACTTTCCCTGGACACTGAAACCCCTCCTGTTGGGCAGTGGCAAAGACAAGGCCAAGAAAAGCAAATCTGATTTCTGCCCTCTATGAAACACCAGCACAAACAGCTCCAAGAGCCCTCGCAGGATCCTTTTCTCCCTCCAACAACATGGGCTTCAAACAGATGTTTTTGAACCAACTCTGAGTCCCAGGAACCCAATGCAAAATAGGATGGTTTGGGATCATGGGACTGACTCTGGGAACTAGACAGCAACAGGCTGGGCTGAAGAAGCAGCATGTTTTCTTTCAACAATTGCAGGATGGATGCCAGGCATGGAACTGGAACAAATGCAATTTTAAGGCCAGGAAGAGGATGGGTTTTGGCGCTGTAAAGCTGGGACCATGCCCTAGCAGACAATGTTAGACAACCTTCAGGGATCAGAGCAGGAATCTGACTCTAGGAACCTATGCCAAGCCTTTCCAAAGAAAACCTGAGACGGGAAAAATAAAAGGCTAAAGAGATAAAAACAAGCCCTTACCTTCCTAAAGGTGAAAGAAGGAGGAAACAGTGTGGGAGGAAAGGCTTCATTCCAAAAAAGTGAATCATACAGTAACAGACATCCTCCAGGGACAAAGGCCTGTCCACCAGAATTTAAGACACAAACAGCTTTGGTACACAGGATATCTGGTCAGTGTATTTCTGACTCACACCTGTGGTTTCTGTCAAGGAACTGCAGGGACCTTGGGAGATCAGTTAGCCAATACTATTTGCACTTCAGGCATTGAATGCTTTTTGATTTGCACAGTAGAGATGGTGAAGCCAGGCAGAGACTCAACGCTGCTGCCCTGGGTCACACATCTGCCTCTGGGTGCCCTTCTCAGAGCCGTGGGACATTGCTGTGTTGTGAATTTGGCCTGTGCTGGGACTGGGGAAAACACAGTGGGATAAACTGAAAAGTTCATAGTGATAAAGGCTGTTCCAGACTGAGGGGAACTCAGACCTACCAGTGCCCTGATCTCTGTTCACACAACAGTAAATGAGCCACGCACTGCTTTGGTTTCCAAAAATTTCAGCTTGGCACATTCACGTTTGCAGATGTATGAACAGCAGGGCAGAAGTTACTTTCTGAAGTTGGTGGTTTTCTTATGAAAAAGGTAACACCACACCACCAGCATGTGCCTCCTTCAGTTCCCCTCGAGTTCAGGGGAGCAACCAGACCCTCACATCACTGCAAGGCACTCCATGCTTTGCTTTTTTCTTTGCCTCCAAAGGGAATGAGAAAATCTACCCAAAATGTTAAAACAAGGAAACTAATGGACAGGAGGAGCCTTGTCTGAAGTCACTGTGTCTTTCTCCAGACTTTTTTTTGGCATGAAGATGCTCTGCCTTGAAGAAAGCTCTCGGCTGAAATTGTGTGACTTTGGGCATGGAATGAGCTGCAAAGCAGCACTGCCCAAACCCATGGTTTTTAGGAAACAGGGAGATGAGAACATTTGGTTTACCAATCATTTGGTAAGAAAACAAAACAAATAAACAAACCAAAAAAAAAAAAAAAAGGGGGGGGGGAAGAGAAAAAAAACCCCAAACCATTCCCCAAACAAAAGCAAAAGTAAAAAGAAATAAAAAAATAAAACCAAGTAAACTTTTTTAAAAAACTCTTTCAGATAAAATGAAAGATAAATATTTTTGCAAGCCCTGCTTGCAATTAAGAACAAGCACCAAATAATATTAAAAAAAAAACCAAAATAAAAATAAATCTCAACCCTTTTTCCTTTCTTTTTTTTTCTCTTTTTCTTTTGAGTCTTAATAGTGTAGAGAGCTTCCAAAGCAAGCAGGGTTCCTGCACCAAGACAGCCCAGTCCAAGCATCCACCTCACCATCAGTGCTGTAGATGCTCATCAGCACTAACTCTGAAAACTGCTGCGGGTCACCAGCTCGTGACAAGCCTGAGAGCAAACTGAAATCAAACAATAGTGCAAAAAGAGAAATGATTTATTTCAAAGAAAAAAAAACTGGTAGGAAAGGAAATGCACCTGACAGCTTCAAACTCTGAGCAAAACCTTGACCTATTTTGAAGCTGGTAACCATTTACAAATCCACTCGGGTAATTCTCCTGGCAGGGTTTGGAAGAAAGGTGGTTTTTGAGAAAAGTGTGTCTTGTTGCATTTCTCCTCCCCTGCTGAACACATCCCTGTATTCAACAACTGTACAGACACCCCACAGCTGGCATAGCAAGAGCTGCCCTCGGACCCTTCTGTTCTGCATGGACACTCCACCCCAGAGGCCACAGGGACACGCCACGTGGACTCCAGACCTGTTCCACAGGGGGTTTGTCCATCAGAACCTTTTTCTCCCCAAAAATGGTTCCCAAGTGCCCAGTATTGCATAGCCACAGGGACAGGAGCCATCTCCTTGGAGCCCGCCCCGCTGCCCTGCAATGTCTCACTGACCTGCTCGCACACTGCTGCTCTCACTCTGCCTCAGAAATGAGCAGGGCAAGGGAGAAAATCCAGAGAAACAGAAGCCCAACGGTAGCACAAAAAGCAGGCTAAGAAAAATACAGAGAAGAGAACAAAGATCCCTAAAAGTACATTTTTAGCCACCCCTCCACTAAGTCACTAGGCTTGTATGGGGATGTCAAACACAACTGGAGAGCTCCATTCAGCTCCATTCCAGCAAAAGGATAATCTTTACTTCAGGGATGGGAGGGAGTGAGCTGGAGCTCAAACAGGTCGTGTAAAAAATTGTTGCTTACTGTTGTTCCCATTTGAACACTGTTCTGGCTCCCTGGGATTGCCTCACCAGCCTACCAAAATTCTCTTTTCTGCGCCACTTTAAATATACCCAGTGATGTTCTGCTTGACTCTGCAAACAAGGTTTGACATGTGGTTCCTCTGCCCTGCGGAAATCGTTCAGAATTATTTTAAATTTTGTTTTTTTATCCTCTGAGTTGTTGCTTCTGAATGCTGTTACTGCTTCCTGGTGTAAGGTACCCTTCTGAAACCAAACTGCCCCTATCCCATGAGCACAAAAGGGGTGTGCAAGTCACTGGGTTCCAGTTGGAGCAGTAAGGGCAAGATATTTAATATCTACACACTCCCTGAAAGTCATCAGGTATCATCTATCCCCACGGGTGGACCTGGGCTGTAGGGACTGTAAGCATATCCCAGTGGATACAGAGATACATATATGTATATGTACAGTATATCTATATATGCCAGTGTGTACACACCACTTGTAGAGTCCTAATCTTTTGCTAAATGCTTGGTTTTGGTTCTTTTCCCCAGAACAGGGGAATTTGAAGGCACGAACCCCTTAAGGCTATATTCTCTCATCATTTAGCAGTAAGAAGAGACAGACAACACCTATCCCAATCTGTTTGACCCCAGGTTTGCACAGGGACATGATCCTGTGAGCCATGCAGGCACAGCCTCTGCAGGGAGAATTCATCCAAAACCACAGGAGAGAGGCCCTTATCCACCACTTAGCAGACTTCAGAACACGTTTTATTTAAAACCTCCAGATGCTTGTCCAGCGCAGGCACCAGCCACGTGCTGTGTCACAGGCAGGGAGATGTCCACGGTGCCAATGCCACGAGCGACCACTGCAACAGTCCGTGCTCAGCAGAAGATCTCCTCACCCTCTGGAGGTGCTTCTGACGAGTGAGAATCTGCAGCACCCAAAAACAACAGGTGGGAATCACTATGGGAGCACGGGGATACAGCAGGCAGAGCGGGGCTCTGTGTGCAAAGAAACCCCGCTGTCTGCCAAATCCACTGGGTCCCTAAAAAGATGTTCAGTTCCCTGATGAGCTACCATGAAATTACACCTCGTAATGGGTGAGATTTCCTGTGCACAAGCTGGAAAACATCAGTGAGCTAGCATGAATGAAACCGGTCATCCGAGGGCATGTGATCAAATTTCATGTGGGTCAGAGGTTTGAGGTGCAGCTCTGAGTCCTAAGGGGATGCAAAACTACCAGACAAAAAAAACAGCATGGTTTTTTTCAGAACAAGAGACAAAACAGACCAGCTTGAGGGGAAGGGAGAGGCCACTAAAAGGCTTGTGGGTATCACTTCCAAACTACCACAGAGCTAAAGCAGACATCAACGCCTCAGGAGCTGCAACAGCCAGGAGCATCCCAGCAGCAGCTCCTTCTGAAAGCACTGACACTGAAGCAGACCATTTTCCTCCTTGAAGCAGAGAATCCAGCCCAGGATGGGGAAGGGAAGAAGCAGAGTGTGTCCCTCTGACAACCCCAGGGGCTGCAGAACAGGCACAAAAGCCCATGGAAGATCTCTTCAAGCTGGGAACTCCACTCAGCACAGCTGATATTCCCCATCCCTGTGTCACCATCCTCATTTAAAGCCAGATTTTGTGGCTTCCACAAGTTTGCTGACTGAAGGAAAACAGCCAACTTACCAACCCTGGAAAAACACCTGTGAGCTCTTCTGACACTCACCGGACTGTTGGGAGCGATGTCCCCTGCCCTTTTTCTTCTTTTCCTTCTTCTCCTTTGGTTTGGCTAAACTGAAGAGGCGAGTAGGCATCTGGGTCTGTTCCTCAGCTGCCTTGTTAGTCTGGTTTGTTGTGCTAAGCAAATGGAAAGTGCTTTTCTCTTTGTGTGTCCTTGAAAGACTGTTCCTTTTGGGGGAGACAGACAGTTCTGCATCAAAGTGCCCTTGTTTAGGAAGGGAAGGGCTCTTCTGTGTGGAGCATTCATCAGTGCTGGACTGGGAGGAGACTCTTGCAAGTTTCTCATGTAGATTTGATACCTAGAAAGGAAAATTTGTTTCATCAAAGAGGCTAGCAGAGAACATGGATAGAAACAGCGTGTCCCAGACCACTCACAGAGCTCCTTGTGAACATCCAGCCCATTCACCAGGTAAAACGTTGTCCCCATCCAGGCAAAGTAAAGAGAGAAAAGCCCTCTCTATACAAGATGAAGAAACGAGGCACACAAAGAGTAACACTCCACTATCTTTTGCTCCTACATGTACTATGCTATGTATCAACAAGCCAAGGGCAAATATTCTCTTAAGATCTCAATAGCAAGACTCACCCTGCATCGTTTGCACACACAGATGGTGGCAGGAGGCCAAGGAGCAGCATGCCTCTCTGGGAAGGGAACACCAGCACACAGCACGGGAGCACCATGTGTCAAAGGAAGCCTTCCCAAGGAAAAGATGAAAGCAAAAGCATTTTTCCTGATTTTTTTTTTCCCTAACTGTCTCAGGATGTAATTGAGCTTGCACATTCAAAGGGAAGATCAAAACAAGCCCAACAAAGCTCTGAACCCTCTATTAATAGCCCTGCAATGTCAGTCAGATACCTGCCTTGAGAAGGTGCTTCCTTCTCCTAAATCTCTTAGGCCCTGCAGGCATTTTACCTCTCAGCCTCTCCCACTGCATCCATGCCCCTCCTCTACAAGTGCTTGGAGCTGGAACAGTTTCACTGTCTGCTTGGAAAACTGCTGGCTTGATCAGGAGCTGGGTGGGAGGGAGCAGGGCCTCCTCCTCTGGTGATTAGCTTTTCAGAGCTCACTGCTCAGCTCCACAATGAGGCCGTTCAGGCACCCAAAATCATTTCCATTCTGCAATCCAACATTTATAAACTAATTCTGCTACATCTCTAAGCAAATTACAGTCAGAATTAGTGAGTTACAAACAAACAAATGATCAACAGGCTTAAGGATTAAATTCAGTCCATGTTTTGCCAATGATGCTTGCTCTCCTCAGTCACACGGCTGCACAGTTGTAAAGAAATAAACCTTAGCTTGCTTAAAAATGCCCAAAGCAGGATCTGTGTGTGGGTTTTTCTTTGTGGTTGTGAGCAGTCAGATACCAGAAGCCTCTTCCAGCAGAGCTGGGGACTTTTGCTCACTGAGCCACAACTGGACTGCAGGTGCTCTTTTCGGGACAGGGGCAATGCCATCTCTGCTGGATGTTGAGAATGCTTTTGGAGATGGATGTCAGCATGCAAACAGCCTTGCCCTGCAGTTATCAGCCTCACAAGTGGTTTTTGTGACAGCTGGAGGCTGCAGGTTACCCACAACGCTCAGGCTGTGTCTGACAAGGATGTCTCCACTGCCTGACTGCTCCCCAGAGCCCTCGTGGGGAGAAGGCCAACATCAGGCAGTGTCAACCTCCTGGGATTGCCCAGGGCATCTTCCCTGGGAGCCTGCCACCTCCTCTCTGCCATCGCTCAACACACAGCCAGGGACATGGGCAGAGCTCAGGCTGCCCAGCACTGGCCAGGCACCCCCAACACACCATGAAGCACCAACACTGGCAGCGCCTCAGCAGCTCCAGAGCTGCAAAAAATGCAGCACTGCACATCAATGCAAGGGAAGAGCCAGTTTTAAATACCAGGCCCCACATGTCTCGGGCTGGGCTGCCACCAGCCATGTGCCCAGTGAGGGGCATGCAGCTCACCCAGGAGTTGGCTGGGAGCTCCCTGCAGGGACCAGCTTCGCTGGGAGCCTGGCTGTTGGCATAATTTACCTGGTTGTGGTCAGACTCCTGCCGCATTTGAGCAAATCGCTCCACGTCCTGCTTGAGCTGCACCTTCTCCCTCTCCAGCTGCTTCTGCGCCGTGCGGAGCCTCTCCAGGTCGAGCTGGTAGGCCGCCTTCTTCACCTGCAGCTCCTCCCGCTCCCGCTCCAGCTCCTGCCTCAGCCTCTGCACCTGCTCCTCGCGCTGGGCCAGCTGGGCCTCCTGCTCTGCCAGTTCCTTCTCCCGGACTTCCCATTCCTTCTCCCTCCTCCGCCTCTCCTCCTGGTGCTGTGTCTGCTGCTTCTTCAGGTTGGCCAACTCCTGGCGCTGCTTCTCCAGGTTGCGCTGCTTCTCCTGCTCCAGCAGCGAGGTGGGCCGGAAGAAGCTTCGGCTCAGAGCCCTCTCGCTCAGAGCCAGCTTCTGGTCCTCGATGTAGGTGTCCTGCTGCAGCACCACGCCCTGGGAGAGAGGAGACAGAAAATCACTGCAGCATCCTCTGTGTGGGGAGAGGCCCATCCCTGAAAAACTCAGGGTGCTGTACTGAACCCCTTCTTCTCCCACCGAACTTGCAGCCCAGCACTGCTGCCTGGCAGCTGGGTTACCAGAGCATGCCGGCAAAGCATCTCCCCCAGCAGCTTCCCAAATTCAGGCCAGCACTGGTTCTCTCAGGCAGCAGCTCATTCCCACAGCTGGCAAGCCGGCCGTGGGGTGTCCAGCCATGCACGGATGTGACAGGAGAAGGGCAGACAAGGGGCAAAGCACAACTGGCAGCTCAGGCAAGCAGTGTGTGGGAGCAGGGTGAAGGGCTAAGCCTACCTGCAAAGCACTGAGCAGCTTATGGAGGCTGGTAATGGTTTGGAGGACCTGCTGCAAGAAAACAGAAGCGTTGCTGTTAGATCTCACTGAGTGCTGGGTACGTGGACAGCACCCTCTCTTGCTCTGTGTCCCACCAGTGGGTCTGACAAGCTGCACAGCCATCCCTCTGCACCCTGCTTTTCCTAACTCTTCCCTTGCAACGACTGCATCACCCCTCAGTACACCAATACATCCCTTGGACACCTCCCAGAAGTACCCGGCATCAACTTCCTCCCTTCCCTGGCTGTCAGTGCAGCACGGGAAGGAACATCTGCAGAGGTACCTCATGGCACAGAGCTCATGGGAAGTCCAGGGTTGCCTCTGCAAACCATTTCCCAAAGCATCAGCTTGCTCAAGAACAAGCAGAGTAATTGGGATGAAGCCCAGAAGTTCACTTAAAAATTTCAGGAGAAAAATTTCAAGAGGCGAAAAAAATAAGCAACCTTAAAATAGATGTGGACTATTTGTACCCTTCTCCCCCTAGCTGACCCGTACAAGTCCCACTGCCACCAGGCAGAAAAGCTGCACTACAGCAGGCACACAAGTGCAGCAGGTGTGCTCTTGGAGGCTTCCTGAAAATACAGAACTGCAAAGACCTCGTGCATCAATACAGAGCAAGCTACTTTGGAGTGATGCCCTACCCCTAAATTTAGCCTAGCTAAAAATTTCTCTGAATCTCTCATATCCTACAATTAATTTTAAGAAGGATAAAAAGCACTTCAGTATTTGCAGTAGTGGAGTGATAGCCAGTATTAAGAGAACTGCTTCTCATTTTGTCATTAATGCTAACTGGGAGTTATGAATGTGTATCAAAGGGAGAATAGACATCTAATTGCCCCAATTCACTGCACCTGCAACATGAAATTAAACTCTGTCTGCAGATGCACAATAAATACAGCCCTGTGCATCCTGGTGGTAATTAACCCTTGCTGCCTATAATCAGCACGTATCATCTTGCTGGCAAGCAGATGACAATCAGTGAATTCCCTGTCTAAACATCCAAGGTAAAACAAATAGATGACACAGTGGGTTCAGCTTAATGTATTTAAAAGTCTAGATGTGCTTCAGCAAATTAAATGTGTTTTCTTCTACATTATCACCTATTGAGACAAATTCTCTAGCCACTTAAATGAAGGAAACAGCTGAGCAATGGAATCAATTCTTACCTCGTTATTCCTTTTCAGCATGAACATCAAATTAGCATTTCCACCCTGTGACAAGATCACAAATTTAATATGAGGACAATGAAAAATCCCAGTAAATGTCTTCTGAAGCTGAACTAATGACATATCCATTAAAGACTCCCCTCCACCTTCCATTTTGGGAGAATTCATGCATGTTTTTTAGGCTACTTAGAATCATATACAATAAAATGTTATTTAGTCATTATTTTGCAGTTATGTGATGGATCGATCTCCAGAAAGAAAAGATGCAAGGTTGCAGCTGACCTTATCATTTCAATAACAATGCATAATGAAACATATGCTTTGGCTGACCTGCAGACAGATGGTAGCTAACCTGTGCCACTGAGGAGTACAACTGATTGGCAGTGGTTTTCAAGAAGGTGGTTTTGGCTGCATAATTCACGTCTTATTTTATTTTTAACTTATTAGGATGTACCTAATTGACAAGAAATTTTCAGGTATTTTTCAAGGCTAGAACTATCACTCCTGGAATCTGAAGTCAGTGGTAGCAGATGCACAAACTAAGCTGTACCTTCTTTAAAATGCTGTCTGACTCTGTTCTCCGAAGGTCCTGAGCATCGTCGCCTTCATCTTTCGCTCCACCTAAAGGAAGAAGCCAGCATTGACATTGGTTATTCAACATTTTAAGGCAGAGATGAACTTGCTAAAGTCTGAGAAATTTAATACAGGAAACTCACATGTTCCACAAAAGCAGACACAGAGCTCTTGACATTTTAACTAAAAGCATTTGAGCCCTAAATATACGGAACACGTCAGCACTACCAGAAAAAGTGGATGTGAATTTAGATTAGGATTGACTTTGGTTTCAGAGAACGTGCTGATAAATTTGGCACACTGCTATTAACTGGTGCTCTGTCTAGCCCCTGCACCACTGCCTGCTACCACAGAATACTTGCTGAGAAGACATGAGGCAGTATAAGAGCAGATGGAGGACGATAACAGAATCATATCAGGGTATATTATTGCAGGTATAGTTTCAATGCCTCTCTTGTGCAAGTTAATTTACATCTGGGTCAGATACTGCTGTGCAACACCCTGTGTAATTCTATGCTAACAATTTATCATTAACCTTAGCTATCAGATACCTGGATCTTCAAAGGGACACTGGGCTTCTCTTTCTAACTTCCCCCTGGATGGCTCGTATCAGTGCTCCTGAGCAGGACTGAACTGACCTGTGAGGACAGGAGGGCTCTGACCCTCCCCCTGTGCTGCCCTTCTGCTCAAAAGGAGTCACACAGACCTTCCATCCTCTAGCTCTTGCCAAGACTCTTGTACTCCCCTTGCCAGCTGAGATGCAGCCCATGGGGAAAACCCACACCTGCAGCAGCAACCTTCCTTCTGCCACTCTTAAAGATAAACAACTTTACATACACCTGATTCTGCAGCAGCGTGAAGGACACCTGGTGCAAAGGCCCTCTCCTCCCCCCACCCCCGAGGCTGGTTCTGCTATTAGAGGCTGACCCTCCAGTCCTCCTAACAGACCTGCTCTCCTGCGCCACGTCCTGGGACCTTCCACCTCTCTGCAGGAGGAAACTCCTCCCTTCTGCTTTGCTGGAGGGGAGAATGAAGGGGAGTCAGGTTATAAGCCTTGCCCAAGGTTTCACAGGTTGTGAACAGAAGAACTGAAGATGAATGCCAGGTTTCATACCCTCTGGGCAGAACAAATAGGCCCTGCATTCTTTTCCCAAAATCTCCCAAGACCCTAAAACTACTGAATTAGAATCTAATTCATAAGAGGCTATTTCTACAGAAAACTTAGATCTGGGCAACAGCCTGAGGTTGTCCCATTCATCATTGCAACAGAGAGAGGCACAACCCTCAACAAACCCCTCCAGTGTGAGTATATTTGTCATCATGGTGACAAGGCCTGTGGAGGGCTTTGCAGCTCTCCAACAGAGCTGGGAAAGCCTGTACATAGTTCTCATGTCTGACTGTCTGGAGCTAACACTGCTCCTTTAATGCAGGAGGTCAGACGAGGTCCAACAATCCCAGTGCTGAGACAGACACTAGCACAGCAAAACTGGTTGTATTGGGAGTGTGAGTGAGACCACAGAGAAAGGAATTTGAGGACAGGGAAGTTTCTGATGACTAGAGCAAAGAAAGAGGGCATTGGGAAGCAGCCAACTATGCAGCTGAAATAAGTAGTCACGCATTTCTTTGGGAGAGACTTAATTGCAGGAATAACACATGCAGATGTAGGTGGAACACAAATGCATAGAGAGCAGAGACAGGCGAGAAGGTGTTTGATTCAGCAATATCCACATCCATTTGTAAATGCAACAGCATCAGGCTCCTGCTGGGAAGAAAAGTGTAGAACAAAGAACAGAGCTATAGATTTTACAATAATAACATGAAGGAACTAATTTATTGAGAAGCCAAATGCTTTTATGTGGCACGTAAGTAAAATAGCAAGTATAACTGAGAGCACAGAGAGGAGTGAAGAGTTCAGATGTTTAACCCTTGTGCAGCCACAGGTTCTCAGCTACCATCACTCCACCTGTACATAGGTTTTTTTCCTAATCTGTGATTTAATCTATCAACTATTGTTGGAGAGGAGTTGTGAAACCCAAACCACCAGCTGAAGTCCTTCTGAAGCAAGAGGATATGATGACGTGTATTATTAACAAATTCTGATGTGCACACACGGAACTACTCACCCTTGGAGGCATTCATCTGATGACTGTCAAATCCTCCAAAAGTTTCTGCCCTTCTAGGGAGTGAGATGGGGCCAACTCCTCCCTCCTGATCCATGGCAGTGCTGCTGACCTGCTGTCCAAGGGCAGTACCCAGGCTCCTGTTCACCAGGTCTTGCAGCAGTTCAACTGAGAAAAGGCAATGATGTCTCTGTTAAAGCCCACCTCAGGTTTCTGAGCTATTTTCATCCCTGCCTGAACTCAGATTAGAAATTCTTTGCTGTACAAGAATCTAGGTTTCTGTGACAATGATATGAACACCACACATTGTCCCTGCAAAATTCAGTCTGTCTCACCACTAACTCCAACTCTTGGAGCTCTGCACAAGCTCACACCTCCCTTTCTTCCTCCAGGCAACCCCATGTGCTCTGGCAACAGCATTTAATAGTTTTAGCCTCTCCAAAGATCATACTGGAAAGTTGCCTGAGTTTCCACCTACCCTTGCCTTTGTCAACAGAACTGCTTGTCCCTTGCAGGCACCACAAGCGCCTGCTGGAACTCAAGCCCCACCCTCACATCTTGCTGAGACTGAAGCACAGCAAAAGCCTGGATGGCCCAAATTTCAGCCAAGGATAAATCCCATGCTGCTCCTGACCCCAAAGCAGGTTCAATGCATGGTTTTCTTTGTGCTGACTTTTCTGCCCTCTTTCAACACCCCCCAATATCTGCTTCCCTTCTTGATCCTCATGACCTGTCCCTGAAACAACACCATGAACAGCAGTTTCTCCTTATCTTGTTATTCTGACAAAGAGAGGATGTCCCTTGCAGAACTGGTGCTTGAGAACTGAAGCTGAAGGGTCTGTTGGTTACTGTAATTTATGTGTCACCTGACTGGCTCACCTTCATTTATTGCAGTTTTCATGATGGCCTCTCCTTTTGGAGCCTCTTCTGTGTTGGCTCTGAAGAGCAGCCTGGAGCCTGGCATCTCCTCCTGCACAGAACTGTCTGCCATGTCCCGGAAGATCTTCGTCTTCTCCTCTAGCAAGAGCAGGATCTGTTTATCCTTCTGCTGAAGTTGTTCTGTAGGGGTGAACAGAAAATAGGGATGAAGACAGAAAATAAAAGCTCTGGCAAGGAAACTTGAGCAATTCCTGAGATACTGGCCCCATCTAGTGGAGCCTGACAATATGTGCTGGGTTTGGCAACACGACAGTGCCCTGGGCAATCCGGCACAGCAGCGGCACCCAGCAGGCTCGGAAAATAAATAATGCAAGGAAGGTGAGCTGCAAATCAGGACTGCAGTTATTTTCTGGATGCAGGATTGAAAAAAGTCACTGTTCAACCATGAAACCCAACCCAAAAACTCCCTTATATTTTTCCACAACCGTTCCCCAGCTCTGTTCCAGGAAGATTTTACCTTTCAGTCCTCTCACTTTCGCATCAGACAATTTCTTTTCAAATTCAGACTCACAAGGGACTCCTTCGTCTTCATCTCTATCCCTGGACAGAAGACACGGCTCAATTACTACAGGAACACACCCAGTGCACCCCCTACCTCACAAGAACAGCTGGGTGTCTTACATGGTGTTCATTGTGTCCTGAATGATCTGTATCCAGCCATTACGCTCTTCTTTGGAGCTGGCATGGACCTCCACCATTTCGGGATCTTTTCCACCCATGCTGATCAGGAACAAAGCCTTCTCTTCATGAGCCACCTCTCGTACAATCAACTTCTTCAGAGAGATCACAGTGGATTTCTGGTCCTTCAGATGGAAAGAAATGGTGAGGAGGGTGAGCGGTGCTAGCTCCCAGATTCAAACTAGCATTGAAAAGGTCCCAATAAACCAAAGTGCTACATCTCTCAGGGTGTAAAAATTTTCTGAACCTACTGGCTAACTAAAAAACCCAAATAATTTCAATGGAGTCAAACAAAAGGGAAGGCTTTACTTTCCTCCAACAGTTCTGTAGGAAAAGGAACTTCACCTCAATCCCTTTGAAGACAGAATTTCAAATTGACTTTGTGGTTTTGTAAACTGTACCATATTTTGCTCTGATCTCATTTCCTGCTGCCCACACTCTCCCTGTCATTAATATCACAGCTCCGTGCACTTGGTGCAGCTTGCTAGCCTGCTCCACACTCAGTATCTTCACCATCTCTCTCCAGGATAGAGCAACATCTTGTTTTCAAATCCCACAAAACCTCTGCTGTTCTCTGAAGCTCACAGCTGACTCCTGTGTGAGAACTCATGTGTGAGATGATGTTCACTGTGTGCTATGGTCTCTGTGTCCTCAGCCTGCTGGGTTACAACGTCCCCAGGCTGTTGTGTCATCCCCACACGAGTCAGCCCCTTTGTGCACTGTGCCACACGCTACAGCTGGGGTGATCTGGTTCACAAGCAGGACTTGTATGCAAATCAGCTTCCCCTGTGTAGGGCACTGAGCCTGTGCAGAGGGTTGGTGGAACTGGAATAACAAATTATCAGCTTTCAAAATGCTCACAGAGTGGAAAGGTCACAAGGTTTAGCCAGTCTAGACCATGCCTGGAAGGTACAGCCCAGCAGACTCCATTAGGCACCAGGTTTTCTTTAGCAGGTCAGCGTGCCCAGCCATTTTCAGGGGCCTACCCTCAAACCTAATGTTTTTGCTCGTGCACATTACAAATATATTTCTCTAACATTTCTTTTCAAGCTGTTCTGATGGATTTACTGCCCTGGCATTTCATATCACTGCCCCCCCACCCCCAGCAGCTCACAACGTATTCAGACATTTCCTTCTGCTGAGGTTTACTTTCACAATGTTTGCATTATGCCCTCGTCCCCTCCCACCTCAGTCACTGCTCCAGTGTGCACAAATTGCAAAGCACAAGTGTTTCGAGTGACAGGCAGGTTTTCAAGGCCAATTATCAGCTGTGCCAAGGCGCTGCAGGAAGGGGAGGTGGGGCATGAAGACATGTTTTCCCATCAAAAAGAACAGAGTCTGCTCAGCAAACAAAAATGTTCCGAGCAAGAAAATTAAGTTGTTTAGCAGGCAGTGGCTGGCTTTGCTGCACAGCACAACATCACGGGTCTCTTACATTGAAAAGCAAGAAGGAAAAAAGGTTGAAGCCTTACCAGTGAGGCAAAGACATACTTCTGGTCCTTCTCCTGAAGGAACACGAGCATGTCAGAGAGGAGAACAGCCTGGACTTCTGCAAAAGAAGAAGCACACCAGTGCGGTTTAACCACACAACCCACCCCAGAACAGCTGCAATTCTTGTAATAACACCAGCACTGGGGAGCAGCAGGGCTGGTTCTGCAAATCCTGGAAGCAGGATCAACCTCCCAGTTAGCAGGAGGAGCAAGGGCAGTTCCTGGAGGTGCCAGGTCAGGTTAGCTCTGAACCAGCTTTGCATTAAGCAGGACACATCAGCACCAGGGCATCCTGCAGGATTTGCTCTCATCCATCAGAGCAGGGGTGCTCCTCTCCAGCCACATGCTCACTACCAGTTAAGACATGGGCATAACAGTGAAAGCCAGAGACATTTATTCAATAGAAGCTCTGTTTTCTCAAACAATCAATATTTTAGCCCTCAAGCAAAATAACTGCACAGGAAGTTTTGGGTTTTATGGCTCTCTTGATGAGTGGTTTGCAGGGTGTAAATTATCGTGCAATAACAACATTTGTCAGCTACAGTTTCTTTCCCAGGAAATACTGACTTCAGGAGCCACCAGTAATTCTGCTCTCAGACAAACACAACTCCAAGGGGAGCCTGCGTGAGACACAGGACCTGGCTTTCTTTCACAGGAGAAGGAAACACAACCTCAAGCCAACAGAAGATTTTAAATCAGTCTTTTCCCAGAGTACATGTAGAGCCTTCCAAGTCTCCTAATAACATATCATAAAGCTGCACAGCAACTACCAAGTGTAATGCCCGACCCAGACCCCTCGGTACAAAGAGGTTTTGTGTAATGTACTTGGGAAATCTTGTGACAGAGAGGAAGCAAACCAAAAACTTAAACCATCCCATGGGTAAATCCTTCCAGTCTGTTTTGGGAAGACAGAATCCATTCCAGATAAAAGAACCACTAAACTTTAGCGAAGCTGCAAAATGAAATACAGGCTCTGGGAGGTTTGCAGAAGGTGGCATTTGACTTCCTTTTCTCTGTTCCACGCACTTTGTGAGAGAGGAAATGCTAAAACGCTTTAAACAAAAGTTTATCCTATAATTTTCAGTGCTCCATTTCAAATACCACAAAACAACCTGACTATATGAACGATCTACTCTCTCCCTGGGTCTCCAGCCTGCCTGCAGGACCTACTTTTGCTGGGAGTTTGCACTACAGACATGTTTGCACATTTCTGTGACTAAGAAAGGCAAATGGAGCCTGTGCTTATCACGATTTCACAACAGCAGCACAACTTGCTTCATCCACCATCTAAAGGCAGTAGTAGTCTCGGGTGCCTAGAAATCATCTGTAAACTTCCTGCTTCCAAAACCTCGAAATAAATCATACCCCATACGGAATTCCATGTTATCACCACCTCCCTGCAGAGCACGGCAGCAGGCTCCCAGGCCCCATTCATGCCCACAGACCGTAATTTAATCAGCTAATGCTGCAGGGAGGAAGGGACGCCCAGCCTTCCTGCCAAGCCTGAGGCACAGCCCTGTCTGCTCTTACTGCTACCGTGGTCCCAGCTGAAGGATTCCTTGGGAGATTTAGTGTTTAATTCAGTGGAGAACTTCAGTGCACAGCACCTTAAACAAACTTCTTCCACCTGATAACAAACAAAAAGCAACTCAAGAAAACACTGACCCAATAAGAGGCAGCTGCAGGAACACCAGAGCCTCTCCTGAACGGTTTGTGTCAACAGCTCTAGAGGTTCAAGAGCAACAAATGCCTGGTGGCATCTCTCTGGATCCCTGCTGCAGCCCTCGGAGCGAAGGAAAGGCCTGGGAAGCTGAGGCTGGGTCCCAGATTTAGCCAGAACAACTCCTGGAACCGTGGCACAAGCACGGAGATCTGACTCTGTGCTCTGGGCAACTGCAGCCCCATTGTGTCCTCCTGGCCTTACCTTTTAACCGGCCAGCTCCACTTTTTAGTGAAACAGGCCCATCTCGGATGAGTTTCCGATGCCTCAAGTCCTCTTTTGCAAACATCTGGCCACTCTTCATCCTCATGATGGACTTGCTGTCCGTCCGGTTGTAAATCTCTCCAAGACGCATTTTCTTTTCGTAATTGCTGACTTTGCTATTGACTGCAGCAATCACATCTTTAACGAGGTTTAATGACTGAGTCAAGTCTTCATGTTCCACTTCATTTTCTTTAAAAAAGAAACAGAAACATCTTGATTTGACTTTGTGCAGTCTGACTTCCCAATTTTACTTCCTTCCTTCCTCTTCTCCCAAGTTCCCAAATTATAACTTTTTAATATTTAAATGAGACATTTTCCCCCATTAAAGAGTTTCACAAAACCTTTTACATATACATGGTTGAGGCTGGGGAATATTCCAATATACTTTGTATATGAGACAGTATAGATGAAACGCACAAATTAACCACATATTTTAGCCATTACCAAAAAAAGCGAGCTGAGAGACTTTGGAGTCTAGGTATGCTGCCCATAATTAGCTACAGACAGACTTAAAACAACCAAATCAAGGTACCTAAACAACTAATCCTAAATGAAGTTATGGAACTGAGTTACCTCGCTGCAGTGGTGTGAGACAACAAAGACTCGATTAGCTGGTAAGAAAATCTGCTTCAGCTGTAAAGGACCCAAAAAATTCACACTGGACAAAAAATACGTGCTTAGAATAGAGGAACAGGTCCCTACCTTTGGTGTACTGCAGTATCCTTTGTAAAAGGACCGGGTACTTTGTGATTCTCTGTGTTACCAACAAGATACATTCAGGAATCCCAAGACGCCTCACCAGGGAGCTGCTCATTTTTTTCTACGGAACAGAGATGAAAATTTCAGTTCTGCAGCAAAACACTCCCCAGAGTGCAGAAAGGACACGCTTTCTCCATTGGCTACATCTGTCCTGCCAGGTCCTACCTTGACAAATGCCTGAAAGCGCTTGTCCTTTGAGTAGAGATCTTTGAAGTAATTGACAGCCTCGTTGTGATGCCCGCAGAATTTGCCGTACGTTTTCTTCATTCGCTCAGCATTCTCCCCAGAAAACTGCAAGGAGTGGGACACACAGCTCCAACCTGCACTGAGCTCCTGGGGTGACATCCCAGCAGTGCCCGCCAGACTCTCAGAAAAACTTGATCAAAACAAATTAGTCCAAAGCATCCTCAACCATGCAAGCAGATCTTTATAAAGTAAAGAGCTGATTTTGGGACTTCACTGAGCTCACACCTACAGCAAAATTTGGGATTCCACTCACAGGGCTTAAAAGCCAACCACAAAAAAAGTCAAGACAGACAAAAAGAAGACAGAAGCTGTGGATAAAGAAAAGTAAAATGACCCACCCTGAGTTAAACACCAGGTCAGTAACGCAGCCAAGAAACACACTGGGCATATTTTGCTGTGAGCTCTTGCGTATGCTCCAGGCTGTGGTCAAACTGTTTTGTGCCTGTCACTGAACGCTTCTCTTTCCCAGAAAATTAACTAAATTCATTTTCAACAGTGGCCCTTCCTCTGAAAGAGCAAAAAGTGCTTCAAAAAGCAGAGGCGGAGATTTTTATGTGTGAAGAGTAAAGGTGCTATCAGCTGTGCTTATCTGACAGGCATAAACAGGAGGGAAGGAAAAGCATCTGGCTTCCAGCTGTGTTCTCGGAACTGCAAACATTTTCCAGCACTTACTTGATTCACTAGGATGTCACCTATCCTCCTGATAACAAAGTTCTTTTCACTTTTGTCTGCCAGTGACTCCTTCTTCCTTTCCAGAATCCGCTGGAAAAACTGACTGTGGATGTGCAGCAAGTTTTCCAGGCAGGGAAAGATTTTGTCCACAACCTGCTGATCGTACTGCAGTTCCTTTAACATGGCTGCACTGTACACGTCGTTCATGATCTTCAGGGTGCGGACATGGTGCATTTCTGTCTGCATGAGCTCTGGATAGGATGAGGACAAGAGTTCACTGGTTACTGCACAAGGAAAAGCTGCCATTAGAAAGCTTTTCCATAACTGGGCTTCTCTAAGTGGCTTCAGAAAATTTCATGTCAGGAATTGTAACATCAATCAAGAGCTTCATGTGTGAGAGAAAACAGGGGGGAAGAGGAGTCCCACAACAGAGAGCTTTGGATGTTGCTGCTGAGGTCTCAACCTTCAGCCCTGGTATCTTCTCCTTCCTAACACCTCACTGCCAGCCTCCACATACCCCACTTTTGCCATACAGGATGGCTCCTGAATCCCTCAGGAAAAGACTTCCTATCTAGCTGCTTGTGCTGCAACCCAGTCCGAAAGTCATCAGCAGATAAATGAGGAGAGGCAATTCCTGGGTTTTTTTGATGGCTTCTGGAGACGTGAAACGCAGAAAGACAGCTTTCACACAATGCATTATGTTTCTAGGAACTTCAGGAATGAGAGTTTGGTTTTTGAGGAAACCAAAGCAATGTTCCTATTCACCTGCCTAAAGCTTCCCAAATCCATGTGAGTACATTAAGGAGCTGTCTACAGTGAGTGAAAAGGAAAGGTGCAGATGTCTCACCGTAAATCACATCTTGCCGTTTGACAACATCTTTGTATTGCTGCTGTAGGAACTTGCTGTCCACTACTTGGCTCCAGGACTCTGCCTCCAGCTGCTTGGAATCTAATTCCAGGTCTCCCATGAGCTGTCCTTCATTCATGTCTGCACCTTCACAAAGCAATGTAAGTGCCATTAAGACATGGGTAACTTGTCCCCTTTGAGATTCCTGTCTAATTATTTAGGTTTAGGCTTTGTCAGTCCCACCACAGACATCACACCCATTCTCCTTTGAGAACACAAATGATCACATACCACATAAAGACTAGTTATGAAAAACACTTCTAAAGATTATTTCCTAGTTTCCTGTTCACCATTTTCACACAGACCAAATTCTAGCTCAGATAATGTATTCTTAATCTGCAATGCAACGACATTGCAGTTAAATAAAAAACCACAACAGAAGAGGAAATGTTTGTCCCTGAGCTAAATTCCAAGTAACTCAACTGTAACTAAAACCTTCTAAATGTTTTTCTGTAATTCAAAGAGCTAAAGAGATTACTATGTGGGGCTTTGTTTTAGTTTATCATAATAATATTCTAAGACTAAAATAAATGCACTTTAATTGCCCATTATAAAGGAAGACACTTGCTGAAAATGGATTTTCTATTTCTGGAAAGCAGCACTGAGACCTTCCTTTTCCTATAAATGCCACGGAGATCTCTTACCTTCATCAACCAGTGACTCCATGGATTCATTAACCCGGCTGATTTTATGTAAAGAGTCTGTTGACTGCGACAGGAATTTCCAAGTGTGTATTAAGCTGTCATCGTTCCCAACTCTGCAGAAAAACAGAACACAGAATATTGTTTATGACAAAAACCCAGCCAAATGTACTTTCAGATAAGCAGAATAAATGCATTTTAAATATGAATTGAAAAACAAAGCCAGCACTGCACGATTACGTACAGAAATGTGCTTTTATGAGTTGTTTACTAGCTACCCACTGGAGCTCGAGAAGCTGTAAGTGCCACAGTTCTGAGGGACGGTGCTTTCCATAAAGAACCACTCCTGAGGTTTTATAGTTTGGATAACTCCATTCCAGTCACGTCCCATCCTCACTGCTCTTGAAGCAAACAGTGCAAAAAAATGCAGCACCAAAGGCTATACAAGAGTCCTTATCACTAGCTCTGAGAAAGATCAGAAAAATGGACCAAAATTAAATTCCCCATGAATAGCCAGGACATCCAAAGTGCCCAGAATATGCCAGGCCCTGCGACTGCCTCACATGTAGAACTGCTCAATATGCAACTACAGTAGGAACCATAAATTAGATTTTCTTCTATGTTTTTTTTGTAATGAATTATGTATAATGCAGTCTAAAAACAGGACGAGTGCAGCTCTGTGCCTTCACCCTCTTGTTACGGACACAAAAATTAATGCTGTACCTGAGCTGCAAATGTGTGCTTGCACAGCATCCAGCCCAAGGCAAGGGAATTTCTTCCTGGAGCCCAGAGCATCCCTGTGAAGTGGCCTTGAATCTACCTGGCCAACTCAGCTGTGCCTCTGAACTCCTGCCATGACTAAACTAACCAAACAATCTGATTGTGCAGAAGACAACTGATGGTATCACATAGAACATGGGCATTTCTGGGTTTGTGATCCCTTTTACACCTTTAACACAAGTTACAGCACGTGAACTTATTTTTAGTGAGCTCTGGATTTCTTTACGTTGGCAGTGTCAGATAACACACACACACACAGAGCCAGGTGTGGTGGGAGGAACCTTACCCTGCAATGTTCTGTATGGAGACACTTTTGGAGAGTGCTGTGGGCTGCTGTGATCTCCTGTTGAAGGTGGAGGTGACGGTGCTTTCGTCGGGAGCGAGGATCGCGGAGCGCGGGCGCTCCTTCGGCTGCGAGCCTGGAACGGAAGGGTGGGAGAACAGTCAGCCCATGCAAACACCTTCACCACTGTTAACTGGCATGATGACTACTTCAAAGGATCCACACTCTAAAATCCACTGCCTTTTCTCTCTAGAATCACCCCAGGGGATGTCAGCAGTTAGGAACAGCCACAGGAAGGGAAGATCATCGACCCTGTGCAGAACTCACTGTACTATGCTTGAAATACCCAGGTGGGATCTGCAACTCCAGAAACATACACATGGGAAACTGCATTTAACTTTTTTGATAATTAATCACATGTCACAATCCACCCCGTTGCATTTTTATTTCCCTGAGCCCACAGTCATACAAATCTTGCTGCTTCTGGTCAAACTTTTTGAGATAGGTTTCTCTTATCAGTATGTACTACAGAGAAATGATAATCCTGATTTCATTATACCATCACATACCTTTAACTAATCTGTTCATTTAATTCCAGATTTTTCCTTCTTCAGATGCATTTCTGCTCTCTGGAGCAATACCTCTGAACTTCACAATAAATACCACAGTGAGTGCAACTGTATCACGTAGTGTGGTTCCATACAGAGATCTCCAAGCTATCACTTATCTTATCAAAGCTTATCACTTAAGCTTTTCAAATCATGGCACTATAAAACCAACGTGGGCTACTTCACGCCTCTCCTTTACTCTTGGTCACACTGGGTTGCTCTGCAATGCAGTGTGTATCTCAGCAAAGTCAGGAACAGTTTGTCAGTATTCCTCCTATTCAAAATTAAGCTTTCTATTTTGCCTGCCTCAAAGCCCAAGACCATTTAATTAAGACAAAACTAATTGTATTTTGAATCCTCTCCACTTAATACTCATAGCTGGATTCTTTCCCATGTCAGACAGCCCTGGACATAGGCTGCATCTTCAGATTTTGTGGCCTTAACAGCTATAGGCATTCAGCAAGCTAAAACAGACAAGTAATTCTTCTAAATCTGAGACAATTTTACATTTCCTTAAAGCGACATGGACACTGCAGAAGAGGATGAACTCAGTACAACTTCAGTACAATTTCTGAAATCTCAAATATTGCTTAGCATGCACAGAGGATGCTCTCATCCCTGCTTTGATAAAAGCTTATTTTTCATAATATCAAGTATCAGTTGTCAGAACAATTAAGAACAGCAGATACAGACCACCACCCGAAGCAGAGGGAAAGGAACTTGTCTTACTTTTGTTTCTCATGGTTACTGTGGGTAACGAAGAGGTATCGTGTGCCTGCAGCATCCCTCTCTGTGGCTGAAAGAAAAATGAAATTCACTTTAATTTCTTCCTCCCTTCTCCCAGAAGGTTGTGCCACACAACTGAAACAAAAAAAGCTATTTTTGTTTCTGAATCCACTCAGTGTACGTGTATTTTTAAACATATTTTTTATTTTCCCTGAATGAAATGGGCAAAATAACAGATGGAGAAATGTGCAACAAATATGAAAATGTGAAAGTGATGACAATACTGAAGTGAACTGAAATAATAATTGCAAAAACACAATTTAGCTTGGAGAAGCAGGTTCCTTGCATTTGGGGTAAGCACAAATTCTGTGCGTTCCTCATATAAACAGTATATTTAACAGTTTTCATTATGTGAAAGCTTCAGCTTTCTTACAGCTTTCTTCTTGCTTTCTTCAGCTTTCTTCAAGCTCTTTACAAGCTGGAAACTTTGTGCCATATGGTAGAAAGTGTTATATATCTGCATAAACCTTTTCGTTTGTTCAGTAGAGTAGATGAAATCTCTTACCTTCATTTTGACCTTTGCACAAGAAGCAAAACTCTCCTTACAGCCTTTGTGAACAATTGCATTACAGTCTGTCAAAAAAATCCCAGAAAACAATGAATTAAACACAACCCCACAGAAAACAGGTCGGTTTTTGCTGTTTGTAATCTGAACTGTTAATTTACACAGCTGAGAATTACAACTTTCAGGCATCATTGTGGTTTACACGAGTAGCTACAAATACTGAGAGAGAGGATGCTTTCCAAGATAATTAGCCCTTTGTTTGTTAATAACATTTCCTCATGGAATTTAACAGGAAATGCTGTTTAAAAACCAATGCAAGGTTGAGTTACTAGGGGTCTTAAATTAAAGAATAAAAGGAAAAAAATCTGATGGCATTATTCCTCTGAAAGTAAGGTGGAAAGCAGAAGCAGGAGACAGAAACAGAAACCAGCTGTAGGGCCAGTATTTCTCTGAAAAGACAAATACTGTTCTCATGAAGACAAGGACTGTGAGATCTAAAAGACAGGAAGAGGTCAGGGAAATTCACATGAACTCAGACATCATGGATAAGATCTACAGCACAGAACCCTGGTGCTGCTGTACTGCAGGGTGACCAGCAAAGGCAGCAGGAGCAGCATCTGTCAGGGACCACGCCTGTGAGGTTGGGACTTCCTGCTGGAAACTGGACTGAAATTCTGGTCCAAAACCACCACATTCACCAATGCAAAGACCATCACGCTTTAACACCACCTTTTGCTGCATATTTGCCAGAGAAAAAGCTGGGTGGTTTGGTGACTTTTTTTTGTAAAATACCCTGAGTCTGCCCACAATCTTTGCCAGTAGATTTCTGGGAATGAAAGTTTTCAAAGATGATTAAAACTGCTTGTTTTTTTCATAAGAATTGAGAACTTGGTTTGAGGCTTTAACTCTTTTTGCAGATGAAAGATCACAGCTCAAGAGGAGATTCAGTAGCTTAGAGAAAAAGATTTCCACTCATTCATGACAACACTAACACAGACAATGAACTGTATTTCACATGTATGTTACACTGTAAGAGTGAAGTTCTGAATTAATTCTTGAAGCAGAAAGAAAGGAAAAAATTCAATGTCCAGAATGACAAAATATGCTCACGTTTCTAGAATCTCTTACATTTGGGACAACTCAAAAAAAGCCAGTAATTCTGGTATTTTGACAGAGATAAGGGTAAGGCCACAGGGTGCTGCTATTCTGACAATGTCTCAGAATTTCTTGTGCAAGAGAAGACAGAACAAAGCAACCTGAAAGCTCTTGCAAAAACCCACAAGTACTATATTTTTCCAACCAAACAAGGAAGAGAAACAGAACTTGCTCCTGGTGCATGAATAGAGGCAGTGAGACAATTCAGAATAATGAAATTCACACTCAAGCTTTGAAAGCCTGAAGGCAGCTCTTTAGTGTGTACCATTTGGCAAAAAACTTGGATTTTTTATATTAAAAAAATCTGGTTGTAGGAACTTTATTCTTCCAATTCAACTCTTCAGCAAGCAGGAAGTTCCTCTAACTCCTCTGTGTCACTAGTATTAATAACCAAAACCCCCAACATCTTATTTTCTGCATCACTGATCATAAAAAAAATAAAAAAAACCACAAGGCAGAAAGCTACAAAAAATTAGGCTTTTTTGCTTGCCCATTTGTTTCAGAGCATGCTCAATCTTTCAGCACTGAGCAGATGTTTCAGGAACCTGGGGTGCATCACTGAAAAGCTGAGACATTGATTTAAAATAATCCAGTGCCTTAAAAGGCATCAAGAAAAAGTCATCCACAGGTGGGCCAGAGCAGTGGTGGTAGCACCAGCCTACAACAGCACAGGCATATCAGAGCCTCTGCTGCTGGTTATCCATCATTTCCAAATGATGGTCACCTGAGGATGATTTTAAGATGCAAAGGGAGAAAGAACCACTCCCAGATGGGAGCTCTCAACCTAGGCCCCCACCAAACTTTTTTTTATGACATTAATTTTCTGGCCAATACAGAAAACTTGTAATAATTTTCCATCGTACCTTGAAAGTAAGGAAAGCAAGGAAGGAACATGTGTGCCAAAATATATGACATTGTTGGGTTATTTTAATTCATTAGCATACAGAGCATTCAACTGGGATCTGTTTGATTTTCTATGTGGCTTCAGAAGCTGTTAAGAAAGTCATGTGAGGAAAGGGAGAGGATGCATTTGAGAGTTTGTAATTGTTGATGTTTTACATTTCCCATCAGGCTGACACAGAGCACGTCTCAGACAAACAAGTCTGCTGAAATCTCTTCCAGGAAACTCCAAGGTGCCATTCGGGATTCAGCTGGCTGCTCCTTCCCCTGCTCATATCTACCAGAAGGGATGGAAGGCTCCAGCCTGGGAGCAGTTCCCGCAGTGGCTTTGACTAATTTCTAAGCTAGTGGAGTAAAAAATTACTAATAGTGAGGAGAGGAGAGCCTTTCCTATTGAGCTGCAGTGGGAAAAAGACGTTTTTGTCTGCATATTCTATAGCTTTGGGTTGCTGCACGAACCAAGCAGCATTCTGGTCTTGACCACACGAACGCCGCTGACCTTATCGAGCTACAGCATGAGAAACCATCTGATAAGAAACGAGAACAAAATCCCCAATCTGTCAGAAACCCTCAGTGAAGTTCCCATCCTGCCTGCCCTCTGCTGCACGTCCTTCACACAGGTAGCTGTCATTTGATCTGTGATGCAATTTCCTGTACGAAGGGAGCAGAGGGTCAGTATTTCCTTTCTGGACCATGTGGTTCCCACTGTGGTGCACCAAAGCAGTGTTTCAGAGAACTCAAGCAATACACCACAGATGGGTGGGACTTTTTTCTTTCCCCATCAGAAATAAAAGCCATGATCCAAGCCAGCTGTCCCTGTCCTCTGTCCATCTTAGCAAAGCACCTCAGCTCCGAGCCACTGCATGCAGCTGAAATAATCAAAGTCCTCCTGACCAACAGAGCTCAACAAGGTAGAAAATCCCATGGCCTGCTGTGATGGCTGAGCTCAAGCTTAGGAAAGAGGTTTCAGGACACCTCCAGGAAGCCACGACTCATTTCAGTCCAGTTTCCAGAAAGCAACACGCTGCTCCATGAATCACTGTCTCCAAAGTCTCCCTCCCACCTTACATCCTCAAGCAAAAGGAAAATAAAGTGTAAGGTTTGCATTTTCCATGCCAGATTCAATGAAAAATAAAAGGAAGGGGGGGAACCCCCCTGACTTACTTGCACAGTAGTACGAATCCTTATTGAAAGGCTTCATACAGTGGTAACAGGTTGCTTGGGCTACAACAGAGGTTGCAGTGAAGAGATGTCCGTTTAACAGCTTCTTATCTTTCTCCTTCTCCTTGGAATCTTTGTCCTTCTCCTTTGTCTTCTCTTTATCTTTCTCCTTTTCCTGCCGAGACAGAATGACCAAAAGCCTCGTCACCTGGCAGAGGTCTCTCCCCTAGTTACAGATTGCTCAGTGTTTGCCTTTGGCACGGTGAGGACATCGATCGAGGTGCACCTGAACAATGGCCATGTGTCTGCACAGCTCTCCCTTACAAATGCCACTCACAGCCCCTGTGGAAGTGGATTTACATACTATCCACTCACACAGGTGTCTCACCACTGCTGATGAAACTGAGTCTGTTCTGGAGGCACCTATTTCCTTCTACCTTTGTTTTACAGTTGCTTGGTTTAATGACTTCACCTCTTTTCTTTTTCTGGGCTCTCATCAGCCTCTTCAGCCTTTTAAATAAATTGTGTTAAATACAAATATCACACACAGTGTGTATCAGACTTTGAACACAGTTATTTTTTAAGGCCAAAACGTAAGGCTCGTGATTCGCAACTGCATTTTTAATGGAGAACACAAGCTCTTCCTCAGTGCCTGTACAGCCTCACTGCCAGAGTATTTCCACCTCTGTTTTCCTTCCAACCAGAGACTTTTTCAACAGTTACATGCAACCCCAAGTAACCATGTGAAGCTTTTTGGCAAAATGGATCTTTTATAAACTCTGGACATATAGCACCACAGAAAGGCTGAGGAACAACAGCAACACCATAAAAGACCCTCTCATCTTCCACAAGCCACAGCTCAACCTCTGGGCTACTCAGCTTTGGAAAGAGGACAAGCACAGACAGTTTCTGCAACTTTTAGGAGAGTTTTTGCTTATTTTTCTATTGCTACCTTAGACAGAAAATACTAAAACTTTGAAACATTTTTCCCTGCAGCCTTTCATGGATTTGGAATTCTTCCAAACAAGTTTTAAAGGAAACCCCACAGAAAAACTCTGAATTTGAATTACAGTGACTCCTTGTCTTTCCAAGTATCAACCTAGAACACATTTACCATACGAGCCAGGTCTGTACGTTTAACTTTGCTGCAGATTTCCTGGCCTTTCAAAGAGAAGCTTAACCAGAAACTGGTACAGGCTTCTGTTGGCTTATCTTTGCATTTTTTTACTTTAATGCCATGTGCCCTTTGCCTAATATTGTCACAGGCTGAATATCAGGGAGCTGCAGAGCTGCCCATGTGAGCAACTGCCATGAAATGGCTGAAAGAGGGATGGAGCTCTGCAGCCACTGCAGGGAAACTGTTGAGCCCTGGATGACACACTCAAATAATGAGTAACTCAGCCTAAGGACTCCTCTCCCAACACATCCCAGGCAAAATGCCAGTGCCGGAGTCTCTCCCTGCAAAGTATCATAAACAGAAAGTCTATTTACTGGCCCCAGACACTGTTTTGTTCTGCAAATAAGCAGAACTAGGAGCATTACCATATGGAATAATCCTGTCTGAAGCAGAAAACCTGCCAGAAAGAGTCTGCATTGCGTCACATCTCCGCCTCCTCTGAGCCATCAGCTTGGCTCACCACCCCACAGAAACCTCCACAGCCTCATTTTCCATCCGCTGACCTGCCCATCTTTAACCATATCCAGCCTGGCATGATCCAGGAACTAAAACTCTGCAGTTTAGGCCTGGGCTGATAGTACCAAGTTGATGCCTGGAGTTTTGCTCTACTGCCAAGCCTTGTGAAGCTCCAAGACTAAAGATCGCTCTAAGCTCAAGCCAAATCTTGTGACTCTCATGCTGAAAGGAGATATCCCATCCTATACTTCAAACCTACCTGAAATTCACTGCAAAACCCAGCAATTCTGAAGTCTGATTTTAATTTCAATTAAAGCTGAACAACCCCAGGAAAAACAGGAAATCGGTACACCACTTTCAAGGAGGAAACAGCAAACTCCACACAGGGACTGCCAGCCACTCCACTGAAGGACAAGGTCTCACAATGAGATTTTTTTCAGCTTTTTCTTTTTTCCTGTGGCAGTTACTGGAACTTTATTCAAAGAAGGACGGTAGAAACAAGACTGTTTTTGTGCTGTTGGAGCTGCCAGTGAGATCTGAAGCCCGGCTCTGTGGCTGAACCGACGCGCCGGAGCAGACCCCAGGACAGGTAGCGCGGCACCGAGCTAACACCGCACACCGCAGCAGTGCACCCCGCTCCCCAGGAACCACGGAGCTCTTACCTCCCAGTGCTTCAGTCCCACCAGCCTGACTGTGATCTGAGGTACTTCAGAGAATCTGTGCCGTTTTACTGACATCCTTCCCCTGGGGCAGGAGAGCTGCTCCCCACCAGCAACTGCTCCCCGCTAGCCCATGGCGATGCCGGAGGCTGCAGCAGGGCCGGGGGTGGGAGGCACAGCACAGAGGAGTTAAGCAAAATGGGGAGGGGCAGGACAGTGGCTAACTTCCTTAAACACGGTTTTAGCTGCTTTGCTATTGCTTGCATCTTGCCCTACCTTAGCTTCCACTGCTAAAAAAAAAAATAAACCGAAAAAGCAACCCCATACAGGCAGAAAAGGATGTGATTAATATTTTACAAGTTGCAAGTCAATATGAGACCACCTATTTAAAAGCCAGAGGGGAGTAAATAAAAAACTCTGTGATGTTTGAGGCACAGAAAAAGTGAATTTTAACATACCTCAGTGTTGCTACATACTACTTCAGCAAACAAAGTGCTGCAGAAGTTGCCCAGACAGAAAGGTTTCGTGTGTTTGTGCTCCTCCTGCTCTGCAGGTCACAGATATTCTGTCTCCTAATCCTTTCAAACGCTTACAACTCCTACCACATACCCTGAAATGCTGCTGCTGCTGGCACAGCACTGCCTTATTACTGTGCAAGGCAAGAAGAAAGAAAAATTACTCATGCTAATCGTTGTAATTTCTCAGAAACTCTTGACCAAAATGAAAAAAAATGAGGGTTTTTTCCTGAACTGACAAAGATAGAGCATGTTTAAGACTTTGCAAATGTGAATCAGGGCACTCTGCTAATAGCAACAGACTCACTGATAATCCCAAATAACACCGGTACATGCCAGGCATGGGTAAATTCACATCAACTTCTATCACTATCCCCCCCAGTTAATGCTCTAAACACCCCTTTTTTTAAAAGGGTTTTTAACATAACTCTCTGTAACATTTTCCAAAAGAGCTGTTGTCATTAATAGGCTCAGATATGCTTTATTTTACTTTATTTCATCTGAGTGAACTGCATTTCTGAAGGTCTGGAGATGAGTAAAGCCGAGTTGGAAAGACGCTGAAACCTCCCTCCCTCCTGACAGCTCACAAACCAACTTCCTATGTCAAACTTCCTCTTTCAAGGTTTGTTGCTCTGTTTTAACTCTTACAGGTTTTTCTCGTCTACAGTGCTTCTGAGAAATCAGTATTCCATCGAATTTTTTGGTCAAATTATTTAAATGTACAGGTGGAGCCTTAAAAATGCACGTAATGCAAACATTCCACTGTGAGCAGACAAGAAATTGTAACTCGAATTATGTTTGGGCTTTTATTTAGTAAAAGCATGAGAGTTGATACGAGCTGCAATTTTTGTCGTGCATGTTATGGTTGGGATTTTAGAGTAACTCTTTATCAACACTTTCAGACACAATCACAAAACTAGGGAAATCAGACTGCACTGAGCAAATATCTAAAAGCACTGCTGTTAACATTTTCTGTCCCAACCAGATCTCTTACCTCTCTCTCCAGTTCTTGCTTTAGAGATTATTCACATGAAGTGCAAGAACCAGTTAATGAATTTCCAGTCTCATTCCCAGTCTGTGCAAAATGCTCCTGAACTTCTCCCTGGTGTTTGCACAGAGGTTTCTTTGAAGCAGATTTACTTTTTTGACATTGTACTTTGCAGCAGGGAAAAGCATTGTCCTAAAGCTGCTCAGCAGCAGCTCTAAGCCACTGAAACTTGTGGCTTTCTGTCTTTAAAGACAGATCCATAAAGAGGAACTGTGTGTAATTCCACCTCTCAAGAGCCTTCCAACAGTATTTACCAACATATTAACTACACATCACCTAATGAGACAGTAAAGTGCTCCGAGCTTCTGTCAGACAGATGAACTGAGGTGAGATTCATGCAAAAAAACCCAAGCCAAGAAAATCCCCAAACATATATTAACCTTCAGGGGACAATCTAAGGCAACATCAGCCTGTTTGTGTGATATTTAGCATTAATGTAATTAATTCTGTAACCAATACTGTACCCAGAAAACTCAACTGTGCTGAGCAGGGCTTAACTTTCAGCAAATTAAATTCCAGGGTTTCAAAGATGGAAAAAGGGAAAAATACAAATACTGGCCATCACTAAAGGACACTGTTTGAGCAACTTCTCCTGCAGTGCACAGGAACTTTGTGGCAAAAGTAAAAAAACGATGAAACGCCAATACAGCCTTCGGCAGCCAGTCCCTTCTTACAGCTCCTGTCCTTGTTTTATTAAACACCTCCCAGGTTCTGTAAAAATTAGACTCATTAATCACTACAAAGCCCTAACTGATGCCATGGCAAAATTTATTCTCTGTGGGGAAATGAGTAAAAATATAGAATCATAAAGTCTGGAAGAGACCTTCAAGATCCCCCAGTCCAATTGTGCACCCAGCATTGTCACTGTAACCCAAATCTAGGACCCAGCACTCGGCCTTATTGAGCCTCATACAGCTGTCCTTGGGCTCAGTTTTGGGGTGCTAAGATTTCCCATGGAGCCAGTTCCTATCACCCCACAGACAATCCTGCCCTTGCAAAAAAAACCAAAAAACAAAAACCAAAAAAACAACCAAAAAACCAAAAACGGTGGGAAGAAAGTAAAGAAAAGAAAGTCAGGCAAAGACTTAGACACAGAACTCATCTCTGTTGCCTATGGGCACTCCACAAATCACAAGAAGCACTTACTTTGCTCTTCTTGCTGCTGGACATTTTATTCCTGAGGTAGCTGAAGGTGCGGCTGACTTTTGTTACACCTTTACCAGCGGGGGCACTGCTGCTCTCTTCGGATATACTAAAATTAAAACAAAAGGTAAAAGTTGCTTTTATGGTTTTTTTCCTTCCCAAAGCATCTATTAAATGGATAGGTTCTTTTTAAAGGACAAATGCATTTCTTAGCCAATGGAGTCTAGGCTTGCTTTATGGTATTTTACCAGAGAAGGGAAAGTGAAGACAAAATGCCAAACCACTAATTTTGAGATAATTTTCAAGAAATCCTCATCTCTGTTTTGAAGCAGTGCATGCCATAGCACCCTCTGCTGCTCCCCTTGTCAAATAACCAGAAACCATTAATGCTGGTAAAGAACCATTTCCTTCCAGAGAAAGGCATCTAATGAACTCTGAAAAGGCAGTGAATGCCTTTAACAGAAACCACACTGTCTGCAAAGCCTCCCCTGAGAAATGAGAATACCAATATTAAGTAATAAACCACAATGGTTATGTCTATTAATTTAGGAATTTTTAGGACCCCAGATAATTTTCGCCAGTCTTTACATGCACAAGCTTGTGACTTCTTCAGCTACGATGGAAGAATAAGCAAACTATTACTGCATTAAAGGACACAATCTGTCAATATTAAGCACAACACAAACCAAAAGCAGAAGAACAGAAATACAAATTAAATCAGAGAGGAGCAAACAGCAGTGAGCAGAGGTGAAGAGCCTCCCAGTCACAAAATAAAGCCAAAGCTGTCAGTGACACAGAGACCACTCAGCTCCCTCAGTGCCACAAACATCCTTCCTCCAGGGAAGCACTTTGAAAGCCACCAGGAAGATTTTCTCCTCTGTGCAACTTGCAAGGATGAAAAGTAACACACAAAAACACGATTGTTTTGGCCTTTGTTATAGAGAGATAGAGAGAATTAGCCACAGGGAGAAAGAACTACTTTTAGTGTAAAATATAACTCAGGGTAAAATGATACCCTGCAACAAGGCATAACCTGATGTTATTAGCCATGAATAAACACAGAGCCTCTTTAAGAGATGAGACTTAGAACAGACTTTCCTATTCTGTGATCTAAAGTATTTTTCAGCCTTTAGAGACACGGGACTGATTTTCAGCAGCCTGACAACTCCTGATTTCAGCTGAAGTGCAGTGGTGCCAGGAGGGGTTTTGGGTGTCCAAGGCAGAGCCCACTGCAGGAGTCCCCCAGAAGAGACAGGGTGTCCCCAGGATACTGTACCTCTGCACTGAGGAGCCCATGGAGCCGCCCAACGACTGCGCACCTGGAAAAGACAGGAGGGGCGGGGGGGGACAGGTTAGACTGCAACCTTGCAAAAAAAAACAGTTTGCATATTGGGACAGCTCAAGAGGAAAGGGAAATGTTTTCCAGAAGTGGGTGTTTAGAACAGATTTCACGTGCTCAGGGTAAAGCCTGTTCCCTGCATCCTTAGCTGCTCTCAAATTAGATGCTGATGCAAAAGCCTGTTTAGTATTTTTATCACCCTTCAGCTATTAAGTAAAGACCGTGTAACTGTTAAACTTGCTGGTAAATCAGCGTGTCTGAATCAGAACTGCCAATTCAATGACAAGAGGTATAAATGAGAATCATTCTGACACAATGCTTTTATTTATACTCCACTAGAAAGGATCTATTGTACAGCACATCCGGGTTTCATGTATAAAACTTTGCTGCTTGATAAAATTGTAGTTCATTTTCCCATCAAAATCCTGAGGCACTTCATAAAGAGTAAGGGAAACAAGGGAAGCCTTATTCTGTTTTCCACAAAACGTTACCAGCCTGGGGCTCCGTCACGAAACACTGCTTGAGGAGAGGCTGAATTTCAACATGAAGCTGAAGCCCTGCCAATGGCACCAACTCTCTTCACACAAGAAACCTGCTTGCACAACGCGTTTGGAGCAGATCTGGGAGCTGACACCATTTACCAGAACCAGGAGAACACTAAAAAATCAGGATGAAATGATCTGGGACAGAGGGCTCTCTCTGAAGTAACTGGGCTTGCCAGGACTCCAAAAAACCCTTCACACAAACACTGTTTGCAGCCCTATCTGAAGTTCAAGAAGCAGCATGACTGTCACCTTACTAGGCTTCTGCATTTAGACTGCAAGAAAAACAGTATTTTGGCTCAAATTCCCTTAATGCTAAGGGTGAATGCAAAAGAGCTACTTGCCATTAGAGGAAAAGATGGCCGTTTATCCAAAAGCAGTAAGTGCATTAGGAAAAACTGTGCATAAAATATTAGGCTTTAAATACAGATTTTCTAACCACTGATTCAAGTGCCAACAGAGTCTGAGACAGAAATATCATTTCTTCATATTGAGAAACTAAAACACAGGCATACCCCGTTACCTAAACCCTGCTTGGAGAGCTGTGTTAATATTTCCCTTGCAAAATCTTTCACCTCATTAATGATTTATCCCAAATACACCAAAGTTAGTAATACTGTAACATGTGTGAAATGAAGCCTACTATTTGATTTCCAATAGTGATATTATATTTTTATAATATAAAACTACCTAAGTGCCTACTAAGATCACACAAGTAATTTACAGACTCCGAAATCCTTGGTTAAAGTTCCAGTGACTCTGGCTCCTGTTTCAGTTCTAGTTTGCTTTTAACCTGGGTTAGGCCTCCTTAGCCTTTCATTTTTATTTTTTTTTAATAGATTCATCAGTTTGGCTGGATTTAAGTATTTCAGAAACCTTTTTGTTTCTCTGCAGTTAACATCAGAAATGTGAACAAAATCTGAACCAAGAGCTGCAGTAATTTGGTATTTGTGACTGTTTTTCACTACCCTGAGAAAATACACTGCATGAGAACTACAATTATGTATCATTTATCTTTTACTGCAATAGTTGTTTTATCTTAAAACTGGGGGATTCTTGGTGCTGGCAGGCAAAACGGATCCAGTCAAGAATCAAAGTCTGTTTATGATTTCATATTTTAGATTATAACATAACATCACACGATCAACACTCTGCTGCAAGCTGTAAACTCCAGGAAGACAAGCATGGAGAAAGACACATCTTCTCACCTTCTGGTTTGTTTCTGAAGTAGAACAGGGGAAGGAAAGCTTATTTTCATAACATTTTGTGTTTTCTGTCATGACCAGGAATAAAACTGAAATCTGACTTCACAACCCACAAAAAATTTGAAATTTTTATTTCAGAAGCCAGAACTGCTATCTATGTCCAATGAACCTGGGCTAGCAGCCAAATTTTGCTGTACTTATCTGAACACCTTTTAAGCATCACCCACCAAAATTAATTCATGTGGTAGCTGGATTTGAAATAATTCATCAGGATCCATTATGCAGAAAGCAGTGACTGGACTAAGATGCTGAAACCAGCTTGCAATGCCTTCATGCTGTCAGTAATCAAGCTTCTGTGGGTCAAGAAATCCACAAGCTTCATAATATTTGTCCAGCCATCTGAAATCCATGTCTTACCAAATATCACCATATTATCCATGTCTTACCATATATCACCAAAAAAACCTTCAACTAATTCTCCATTTTCTAGAGAAAAACACGCATGGAGAGGTTGAGGAGTGGTAACTGAAATGCAGGAGCAATCTCAATGTTCACACATCCATCCTCTTATGAGAAATGAACCCTAAAGATGTGAAAAAACAAACTGGTCTGGGATTACTCCCTGAAAAATGCCCATTGCCAAAGCAGTCTTAGAAAGAGCTGTGGCTAAACCAACCTTTATAAAGTCACCACAGTATCCTCAAACATGTAAAGAAAACAACATCATTGTTTGAGACAGAATCTGGCACTACCTTAAATGATCATCGTTAACAGGAGCACTGTTGAGGGAGAGAAGATAAAAATACCGGCTACCATAAATATCCTCTAAAATTGTCATACCCTAACATGAACATCAGGTATTGGATGCTTAAAACAAAAAACCAAAAAGAAATAATAATAAAATAACCCAAACCCTCAAAATAACAAAACTCACCGAACAAACAAAATCCACCAAAAATTTGACCTAGGGTACTTTTACTGCCAGTCATCAAATGAATGCACAGCTGTGTCTTTGCAGCTCACTTTGTGGGGATCATGAACTGTGAGTTTGTGTGTTAAAAGCAGAAGAAAAGGACAGAGCAATGAGGAAGGAGCTTAAATATGGAAGGGGGTAATATCACACCCGGGCACAGGACTTTCTTGAAGGAAGGGACAAACCCACAGTGAAGACCAGGAATGGAGAGGAGGAGAATTTAGATATGTACAATGTGGGTGGTATGGAGATTGTTTTAAATTCAGGAAGCAACCAGAATCTATTGGACTGGAAAGCAATTTCTCCCATCCCAGTATAGACATAAGGAATGTGTCTGGTTTATTTCAGCAGTCTAATAAAACTTGCTTAAGAAATAGGAAACATTTTCAATTATCTTTGATAAGCCTATTTAAAAAAATAAGAGGAGTCTAAAGTACTTTAATGCAATCTTCTGCCTTAGTCGGGCTTCTTTCAGCAATGGAGTTTGCAGGAGGAAAAAAACTCTCACCTGTTTCCTACAGAACTATTTTGATAATAGTATCAGGACCTAGATATGAGCACCTTGGGGATTTAAGGTATTTGACTGCAATATGTGCTTTTTGCTTAGAGGGGGAACTGTGGAGTTGCTGTGAAGATTTTCAGAATTTAATAATCAGGGCTTCTGCCCACTTTTCTTCCACTGAGCAATGCACTCACTGTCACTTTTGGAGGGCAAGGATCTACCTCTTCTGCTAACTCCATGCCCTGCAACAAGCTCAAGGCAAGTACTTTGGTTTTAGTAAAAAGATAAAGATTATTTTGCTCCTCAGAGTGGCAGGTGATGATATTTGCCACGTGGATACAGACTAAAACTAACCAGATAAGATGTGGTAGTGCTGATGTAGAAGATTCTTTGGATAATAATCCTTTTACTCTGCCATTAGTTAGTATTCAGATACAGGACTAAGGTAATGCTATTAGACATCATGCAATGGAAAGGTTAGTTCAATGTTTGCAAGGTGAAATTCCAGTGTCTGAAGCAGAAAACCAGATTTCCCTTTGTTTCCACCCATTATGGCTGCAATGCACAGAAAACAATTACTTACTATCCAACTCCTCCTCCTCATCACTGGAAGAAGAGCCAATAGAAAAGAGAGTTTTAGACTTAGGAATGAGTGGAGAGATGCTGAAGGAGAAGGAGATTCGTCTCGATGGTCGAGTCCGGCCCTGGGCTGAGAAGTGGGTTAACAGCAGACATTAGAGCATGCTTGAAAATGCATTTAAAAATAAAAAAGGAGAGGAAAGCAGCCAAAGCAAACTAAAAGCAAAGCAAAGGAAATGTCTGCAAAGCAGCTGGCTCCAGAAAGGCACAAGAAACAAAGAACTGAGAATGTACAAATTCCAGAGGATGCAGGTTTCAGAGGGCGCAGGTCTCACTGCATGCACAGCTCGAGGTTTGAAGATTTCCCTATTTTTGGTGACATTTTTTATAGGATCTCTTAGTGAAGAATTATAGGCAGTTATCTTTCCAAAATGAATACCAACAACAAAATGGATCTCTGCACAAAGGGCATCAGCTTCACTGAAAGAACTGCCAAGGACTCAAACCAGAACACCTCAAGATATGTGTTTAAAGGTGCTTTCTGCAGCTAAATGACACAGCAAAGCTACCAAATATTAGCAAGGTCAGTTTATCTGAAGTGTTAACTTAATCTACCTGGGGAGGTTCTTGCCACTTCCATCTCTAAAAAAAAAAAATTCAAAAACATTGATAATGTTATGCCCTTCAAAATTTCCCGCTTTAAAAAAAGAGACACTTCTCTTCTTGCAAAATAAAACAGAAAAAACAAGCATCTCTTTTGCCGCCTTCTAAAATTTAACAGTCCTTGTTTTAAAGAAACTGCCTAAACATGAGGAAAGCCCCACTACACCCTCTTCTGCCCTTGCCTGGAAGATGCCTAATAAACACAGCACCAAACTCAGCAATCAGTCCGTGACATCACATATCCCATCATTTATTTTCAAGAGCAGCCCTTGCACAGCAGCAGCTTTTCAACAACTCTTTGTAAGTACAATGGTCTCTGACAAGAGAAGTAGGAGCCAGCCAGCCACTCTTCACTGAAACTGGATTCCCAAAGGCTGCGTTTCCCAAACCTCTGAGCTGTGACCTGATTGCTGGACACCCACTGCTCACATGGTGCATCCCTGCGTCCTGGGAAAGGTGGCTGGGACAGGGCTAAGGAAACTGCCCCCGGGATAGGTCTGACCTAAGGGTCCTACTTAAGTACCTACATTAAAGCCTTCAGCACACGTATTCAGGCACTTTTAAGTCATTCCATGGATAAATCAATTCACTTGCAGAACAAGGAAAACAGGCTAAAGACTTCATCAGTATTAAACTTCCAAGAGAAAGACAATGCAATGATTGCTCTCTCTGAATAAAATACGTCCTTTCAGCCACATACATGTTTTTTAGCATGGCTGGAATCATACATCAAAAGTGAATTCAGAATACAAAAACACTGTCCAAGGAATAGCCGATGCTATGCAAGCAATGCAAAGCAAACTCCCCTGAAAACTTCCTCCAGCCATTAGTCACAAATGCCAATTGCCTACAGGCAATTTGACTAAAATGTGCTGTTTTCCAACGTAAGCAGAACAACCCTAGAGGGACCCAGTGAAAGGCATTTAAACTGAAGAATTCTTAGCAAGACCCATGCATTAGTTTTGTTTAGACTGCCTTCTGAAGGAGTTGTTCTAGTGTTCCAGACTTGAAGAACACAATTGGGCAACACCACTTTTTCTTCTGTAGTCTACTGTCTATTTAGACTAAAAGTCAAGATGAACAATAATACTTTACTGTAAATTGAACCACCTTCTCCAGCACAGTTCAACTTCCATTTCAGTGGTTTTATTTATAGCAATTCCTGGCTTTCTAACAGTGCTCCACACTGGAAATTTGCTATTCCAAGGCTAAAAGCATTCTTCCGAGCACTCCAGCCAACAGCTCTTGTGACCTCCCTCTATAAAACGCTGAAGGATTAACATTGTGAATGGCCACAGCAGCTCTTGGAACATCTGACACATCAGATGGAGTCTGGGCTAGGAACTCAGTCTTGGAAATTGCCCCTGCCTCAGCACATATGACAATAAACAGTAAAAATACAAGAAATCCCTCCATACGTTTATTAATCTGGATTTAGTTTTTAAAGTTCTCGTGCACAACATGTTGCTTTCTTCCCATTCAGACACATTTGCAGGGAACAGAGGGGTCACTTTTTTTTTTTTAACGCCTACTGGAAAAACATGAACATCAAACCCAGGTGACACAAGGCAGTTTATACAACAAGACCTTCTTGTAAGAGACACTAAACTGCTTCACATGTCCTACGGTCACAATTCAAACAATATTGTTCCTTTTTCAAAGGGGAGGAATGAAGTAGAATAATAGAATTGTTTGGGTTGGAAGGGACCTTAAAACTCATCCAGTTCCAACCCCCTGCCATGGGCAGGAACACTAGAGCAGGTTACCCCAAGCCTCATCCAACCTTGCCTTAAACACTTCCACGGATGATTTACTGAAGTTTCTGCAGTCAGGAAGGTGTCAGGATTGGGAAAAAAAAATCCATGAGCTAAATTTTCCAAGTGATTATTCCTTTTGTACACTCACATCAACCCCTCAAATGCTCTGATTTTCAAAAACCACCTTCCTATAAAAATGTGGCCCTTCTGAGAGGTCACAAATTAATGACAGAGAAAATGATGCTCACAGGAATGTTAGTAATTTTTACATTCAGTGTCCCCAACTCACAGACATCTGCCTAAAAGCAAAGACTAACCCTGCTACTCTGCCCACTGCCCCTCTGGAGAGGTTACTACATCTTCTCTTTTCCTTCTTTCTCCAGGGACCAGGGTGGCCAGGCTGGCTCTAGAAGAAGATGGGATAATCAAGCCTCCATGGCAATTTAAGGCCAGACCACAGGACATTTTAACAGCCTCAGCCATCCAGGCTCCCTCAGCCGCTGACAGCTCATTTTTGGGGAGCCAGCCAAGTTTTCTGGTGTTTGGTCAGAGGCTGCTTGCAATGCCAAGAAATTGGTAGCTTCGAAAAAACAACAATGAAGACCTTCAGCCCAAGGAGGGAAGAGACAGTGCCACTGCACAGGGCAGGATCTGGTCTCTTCACAGGACAGAGCTGCCCATGTTTTGGTTACTGTTGCTGGGGGACACATCCGTTAGGCCACGTTCTTATTAATCATGGAATAATCATGGGGAAGAATTTAAAAATGTCTCCTACAAAGCAGAATCCCTGTGAGCTTCCTCCAGCAAGCCTCCTCCATGAATCAAACACCTTTCTTACAGCACCATGTTCAGCTTTGCAAGGGAGAATCATGTTAATAAAGACGAAAGATCATCGCTAACTGACAAGACAAGAGCTAAAATGTCAAAAGGGTTTCTGGCTGGCAATTAATGTAATGAAAACATGTGTAATACATCCCAAGCACACCCAGCTGCAGCGTTCTGAATGACTTTTTCAGCTGAAAAAATCAATTCAACCAAGTTGCAAAATGAAGTGCTTGTTATCGCTTCAATTAAGCTAAACTGGAAAATTTTATAGAATCATCTTTTATTATTTTCTTCAGGAATGAGATTCAATAAATTACACCCAACTGCTCCAAAATATTTAACTCAAAATGAATAGCAACAAACTCCCTCAAGGAGATCACGACATGGATTCTCAAGTTTCCACATATCAGCTTTAAAAAAATCTAGATGCAGGAAGGAAGATCTCAAGTGGAATTTACCTGACATCAAAGGAAGAAACTCTGAAAGGATGTAAAATTTGATCCAGTTTTTTTTTTAGTTAACAAACTTAATAAATCATAGTTTTCATAGCAGTCGTCTAATTTAGAAAGAAAAAAGCGACCCACACAAAGGAAACCCAACAGAAAGAAAACAGCAGGGATACACTGGGAAGAACAAAACTAAACTGAATGAGTTCTGCCCTTCCACCCACGATTCCATGCAGCAGTGAAACATGTACTTCATGTAATAAAGGAGCAAGAGCGGGCAGAAGCACATTTTGCCTTGGGAAGGTAGCAAGAGATACTCAATTATACAGATGACAAAGTGGAAAAGGGAAAGGTGGATTACTCACTGTCGAGCACTGGTTTGCTAATTGACATTAGAGACATGGACTTGGTCAGTGGAGATGAAACAGCAGAGGAACAGAAATTAAATCCTTGTGGCTGCGATGTTTGATGCACCTGCAGAACAGAACAGAACAGAACCACACTGAGCAAATATGTCAAGAACGACAGAACCATCCCACCTTCACATCCCAGTTCAGTGACCTGGGACTGCAACTCTCACTTTGAAAAGATGTTTACTGCAACTCTCACTTTGAAACACTGAAACAGTGCACAGGTGAAATGCAACATTTTGTTTCGTCTTTGAAGTGTAAGACAACTAATCATACAACAGAGAGACCGTGTGTGCTTGATTTTCTGGCATGACATTACAAAACAGATGTCTTGCATATTGTTAACTCTCTGACAGCCATGGAAATTGCTGGTGTGACTCCAAGTCCTCAGCAGAACTAGACTGTGGTTCAACAGGGTAAAAAAACATCCAATGCTGAGCAGTGTGTTCCCCAAAAATGCCATTCCTCTGAGCAACAGAAGACACAAGAGTTGTGTTGCCACAAAGAACGAAGTAGAAAATTTAAAACAGTTGGAGATTCCTCCATGTTAAAGATGGAAGATTTTTAATATTATGTGTATGTACACATAAGGTGGAAGTCTTTGTCAGACTGTCACTTGGGAAAATGACTTTTAAAACGTTGATGTAGCATTTCCCAGACATCCAACAGCAGTTGGACAGCTTTACCTGGTGGTTGTAGTCTCTGATTTCTCCTTGCTCAAGTTCCTCAGTGAGCAGGACCAGGGACTGATTGCTGGCAAGTGGACTCCTCCTGAGGTCTTTGGAGCTCAGAGAAGAAGCCTCCAGGTTTGTAGAGGGCTTCTTGTTCTCACCAGAGTCTCCAGCAAGGCCTTCCAGGCTGTAACTAAAGAGAAAGCACAGAGGTCAGATGCTGCCCAACTCTTCGAGACCAGTGTCTTTCAGCACAGAGCACCTGCAAACGTGAAACACACAGCAGGCACTGAAGTGTGCAGGGAAATGCAGGTGTTACTCCCTCAGCATGTTCTTTTTCCTTCAGAGCAAATAGCAACATCTTTGTGCCTCTGATGAGACATAAAGGTTTGTTCGTTGCTTGAATAACTATTGAAACCCCATGTCAATCGCCTTGCCTACTGTTTTCTTTACTCTTTTTGAGTGGTGCACATGAAAATCCAGAAATACTCCTTCTAAAGATTTTGGCATTTTCACATATTCTCTTTGCTAGCTTTTTATTAGGCTCTCCCTTGGAATAAAGCCACCCAAATAAAACCACCTTGTATAGCACGGTGCTGCCTGTCCTGGACCAATACCCCTCCCAGCAGCCGCATCACTGCAGTAACACTCATCTCTGCAGCCACATCCTCTGAATCTATTTTAAAATTTGCCACTGCACAAAGTTTTGGCACTGATAATGTCATTTATTCTGCTAAAGTTGGTTTCTTTTTTACCCTTGCTGTGGTTTTGTTTTTAAATTCAATAAATGTTGTCTCCGTCACCCAATCAATTTTATTTTATCATCTACTGAGGGAGCTAGGTCTTGCCCAGCAGAGCTGGGTAGTAACTCAAAGCTAAATAAAATACTAAACTTTTGCTTGCAGAACTATTAGAAATAAACATTTGGCCAAACTCTGTAGAGACAGGTGCTGATAGACAAATGAAAAATGCTAATAACGCTCTCCTCTCACCTACACAAAACACACCCTCTTTCATATGTGACTGTTTAATCTGATAAATCTTGCCCTAATATTCTGCTTCTGACCCTCTTGCTCCTCGTGCCCAAGCATCAACAAACCCACTGAGATGCCAGTGTGGGTTCACTGGGTGAAGCTTTACAGATTCACCTCCCGGACACGAGCACAGATCCATGGCCAATGTTTGATTTGACACTCACAAAGTCCAAGGCCTACCCTGGATTTATATCCCAACCCGAGGCTGATCCTGACATCTAAGTGGTGAACAGGCTGGCATGTAAACACATGAAAACAAAAACACACTACAGGCTGTACAGACGATTTAAGCAACCAGAGGAGCTTTAAATTCAGGTAGACTTGCATAGCAGTGATTAATGTTCTGCAGTCCCTTAGAAGCATTAAGAGGCTCATAAATATGCACCTTGAAAGCAAAAACTGCAATAAACCATGAATAAGAAGATTTAGTAGATTTAAAAACCTTTTTTCATGGTAATTAATGAGAAAAAAAAGACTGGTTGAAGCATTTATAATTTAATCTGTTTTAGGAGGATTGTGACTCATCAATTTGTCTCAATAGCAGGCATTTAAAAGTTTATTGTAAAACACCTGTAGGCAGAAATCAGTTCCATTTCTACTCATTATTTAGGGCAAAAGAATATCTCCTTTTACATTCCAAAGTGGCAAAAATGATGTTACACAGTAGAGAAAAAAAATCATGTACCTGTGACAAAACCAGGTAAAACCTGCAAATACTATTCTATAAAATAGTTACCAGTGTTACTGGTCTGTAATTTGCTGATTGGAGTATATACACCAAACATAATTAAACTGTACCAGGAAGGGCAGGTTAACTTCTCAATATCTACTCTTCAGAAGAAGAGTTTAATAGCTCTACCCACAACCAGCAAGAACTGCCAGAGAAAAGCTATAAAGCTATAAAATCTGAGGGACTGGCTTCCAAACAATATTGGGTAAAGATGTGGCCTGGGAGCATCAATCTCAGCTCTGGGACTTTCTACAGAAGATGCAAACTTTAAGTGCCTGGGAAATTTTCATCTGTGGCGATCAGATTGGTTTTTTCAGAGAAGGTTTTACATGATTAGTTTCTTAGAAAAAAAGCCTAGGTCTTCCAATTTACAAAGAGCAAGTCTGTGTGAACTTAAATCCTTTATGAGATTGATCTGGTAGAGTGGTGCTGAATCATATTTAATCTTGGTTTGATGCTTTGGCTGTCACAATCATCATTCTGATCACTGCTGCGGAAAAATACGCGGCTTAAAGTCATCACGGAACAGAGCAACACAACCCAACAGAGCAGCTTCTTTAACGCCAGAGGCCAGTGCAAAGCAGCCACCACCTCCACCTGCAGCCCAGTTCTGAGGATCCACTCCCAAGAGTAACTGCTGAAAAGGCAGACCAAGCAAAGACGTGCACGCTTCAGCCAGAGCAGCAGTGGAGGCAGCGATGCACGAGAAGCTGGTGACAGCGTGTTTGCAGTGCTCCTTTGCTGCTGCACAGTTATTCATACCATACCTTCTACAAGTAAAGTCAGGACCCATGGCAATGTACTGTACGCCTGAGGGACACCAGCTCAAACTAGGAACAGCAAAAGAGGCAAAGAAAGGAAAAGGACAGTGATTATCGGATTGTTATGGAACACGGGGAACGTTAAAAGACTCTCACGTATCTTAAAAAAAAACCTCAACAAACTCAGAAATAATGCAGTAGCACACATCTGGTTGCACAAACACACCACAGTGCCTCAAATGCCCGAGGCTGCCACTGAACAAGGAGCAGGACAGCCCATGCTTCCTCCAAACCGACCCCATCAGCGAGTACTCAATGTACTGGAAAAAATACGCCTTGTGGGGAGAGAGGTTTTTGGGAAAAACAAGGCTAAAACATACCAGAGCAAATTTTTAAGTAATCACACACAGCCATTGTGTTAGTAATGATTAGTATTTTTCTGGTAACTCTCATCCTCAAATCAGAAAAAGATTCCCTTACAGATATTTAATAGTGTAAGCCCCCTCCACAGAAGTATTAATAACATCAGGCTACGCTTGGGAAAAACAAGGAGAAAGACACATTCTTAAATGCTGCACAGCCAGTCAGTGAAAGAGGCTGGAAGAAAAAAAAAAAACAGGCTAATCTTACTATTAATTTGGGATTAAACCAAGAGTGCTTCTGACCAGAAAACCTTTCAGCTCCCATTCCCCAAAAGAGGCCCAAAGTTGCACCGTGAAAGACATAAGAAATGCAAATACAGAATGCAAATATTTTGGTTGTTATTTTACACTGCTTTTTAAATTTTTTCTCTGTTAGCTCATGGCCCAATTGCAGGTTTTGCAGAAACAGAGAAACCCATCTTCTTGTCAGCTATGACATTTATATGATCCCTAAATCCTGAAAAAGCTTCTCAGGAAGCATACATTGCCTGAAGGGAATTTTGCATCAGCACAGGTCCTGCTCCCAGGTCCTGGTGTGCAATCCACGCAAGGAGGGGACGTGGCCAGAGCATGCTTTGCTCCATGACAGAAGTCTATGAAAAGGGCAGAACGAATTTAAGCACTCCTGGACCAGGAATTGTAAGTGCCAGAAGCCTCTGAGGGCACACATGAAGGTTTAAACCCACTGAATGCATCATGTCACGCCGAGTCCTCATCGTGTTTCCACACACAGTGCAACACTGGAAACATTCTGGAAGGGTTTGACAATTGGTGTTCAATGGTGGAGTTCTGATAATTGCTACCTGTTTTACAAAGATGTTAATTGGGTGAGGATACACCCAAAGCTTTGCACCAAAAAGCCCCAGGTGTGCTTCACCAGTAGCTCTCAGCACAGCACTTATAAACATTGTACATGAAAACATTCCTTCCCATAACATGCCAATATTTCCAAGTACTTCATCATCCTCACCCAACTCAACCACGATGGCAGAGGTAAATATTAGTGGGGGATGACAGGGACTAAATACCTGTGTGAAATCAGAGGAACCAAGTCCTGGCCACAGGACACCCATCTCCATCACACACAATCTGCACTCTCAGGCTGGGTTCAGCCTCCCAGTGGGTCAGTCAGACCTGCTCAGGGGCACCTGAGAAAGCATCCCAAGGAAGGTGTCACACATGCTTCCCCTTTCCTTGCTTTCCCAGGCTATCTGCTTGTGGCCACAAGAGCATTGAGCTTGGTAGGCCCTTTGAGAAATGCTTATGTCACCTTGCTTGCCAAAATCACTCCTTTTTGTGTGGCTCCTTTTCAATCCAAGGAGAGAAGATTTTCCTCGCTGAAGAAATCATGCACTGTTTACACTAGCCTTTAAAAGATGCCTCTGCTCCTGACAATTGCCATGTTATAGTGATGATCCCAAATGCTAGAACTGCAAGGGAGGGAAGTAGAAGAGTAGAGAGAGGGAAGAAGAGGAGCCCTACATATGTAGCAGGAAGCCTGGAAATGGTAAGATCCCAGAGAAGGAAGGAAGGAGATCGGCTGGCAAAGGCTGCGGAAAGCACTCTTGCAGAATCACTGTCCTACTGGGGAGCCACCCACAGCCGGTTGGCAATACCATAAAATCTTGAGAAGATCAATGTAGAGCATGCAAAACTCCTTTACAGAAGACAATTTGGGGAGGGGGATGAGCTGTTATCTACATCAGCCTTGTGGGAGAGCTTAAACTGCTAGAATCAGTTTCAGGCTCCTGCTCTGCAGGTGGAGTTAGCAACAAACCAAAATGGTTTGTAGACCAGAAAAAGTGACACAGTGTTTATGAAAGGATTATCACACATTTCAGCTATGACCAGGTATTCTAGACATTTTCTTTATTCTAGGTGTAAGCCCAGTGTTTCAGGGTATTTTCACTCTAATACTAACACAGCTCCTACAGAGGAGACTTAAGAGACCACTGATGGAAAGAAGTTCATTTGCATGAGCTGAGAAGACAAGCATTGCACTGCTTCCTGCTGTGATGCAAATAAAGTGGCTTCTTAGAAGTAAAAAAGCATGTTCTTTCCTGTGCCTTTTTCTTTTAAATTCTTTTTTAAGAGTGCTCTCCTGAACTCTACCGTGCTGCTAGGGTTCATTTATGCTGATACATGGTGAGGCATGGTGATTTTTTCGGTCATAACATCATGGTAACATTCTTCTCACATGTGGGAATGTGGTAATTTGTTTACACACACATCACCCCATCCCTGTTTCAAGTGAAGTGAAATCCTGAGGTAACCGGGCACAGGAGGGGAGGCGGCAGGCTGTGGGAGGTGAGAAAAGGTTGAACCATTGAAGTGCAGAAGTTAAACTTCTCTTTTTTCTTTAGCCTAAAATGCCTAAGTGTGGACAGTCCACATCTGCTGTGTCAAAAATTAGGTATCCTCTTTCATATACTAATAGCCAATGCAAAGGTTACATGAGTGGAACTGCATATCTGTGGAATGGATGAGAAACTGAAAGTTTGCTACAGAGAGGAAAAACACATGGAAGTAAAGAGAAAAACACATCTTATTTTCTATTTTTTAGGAAGATGGTTATAAAAACTATCAAAACAGCAAAATTAAAGCCATTTAATTCAACCAGCTGCAGATCTGCAGAGAGTTCCCAAACTCTGAGATCGTGTCTGACCCATCCCCTGCCCAGCTGCCCCTCCTGCAAGTCTTGCCAGGAGTCTCTGATGTGCTTTAAATCCAAATCACACACATGCTCCCAGGTAAACAACTCTTTTAACACAACTCCAAATATTACACGTGGCAAAGGCCAACAAAATCATATCTGAGATTTCTCTTCATTATTAACATTCCTGGAGAAAACAGCTCAGGCATGTGCTCTGTGGGGCACAAAACCTGCCCTGGGTCGGACTGGAGAGGGAAAGCAGCCAGGTGGGATGCACAGCTCCAATGCCAACACTCCAGAGGTACAACAGGGTTACTAACATGACAGTATGGAGTTAGTAGACATTCACACACAAAACAGTTAGTCACATTAGTTGGCTTTGTACCTTCTCCTATGAATGGGAGGCTTCTTTATACCATCCCCCAGAATTCGCATTGAACTGAAAATGAATCATGGAGAATGGTCAGCAGCTTGAATGAGAAAAATAAAATTAACAAATGGCAGCTAAAGGATTAATATCCCCAACATACAGACAGAGGGAATGGACGTACAGGGAAAACACAAAATGAAACATGAAAGGAAGTAATGAGTCTCTGTGTTTCTCCTCTCTTTTACAAATAAATCTGGGGTTTGGTTGGTTTTATTTTGTACAGAGAGAAGGTTGCACAGGTATTGACCATGTTGCAACTTTGCTGGTGCCAAAGCCAGGTCAGTTTAAAGTTTAGATAAGGCCAGACTCTTTGACAGAAGCTGTTAGCAACAGTGATTAACACCAGCTCCAGTTTTGCAGTGCTTAATCCATCAGTGAAACACGAGGGTGTTTCTTTCCCCAGCCTGGGCATTAAACACACACTGCAGCATTGTTGAAAGACAGGCATTTCAAATCTGCTACGAATGTCAGGAATTAACTGCAGGATGAACATCCTTTTGTGGCAGCCTTGTTGCTTTTCTTCGTATTTTTAATAGCAAAATGTAGACATGAGGATTACCTGTGAAATGCATTTGAGGAAAGAGGGAAAGCCAAGGGGAACTGAGCATCTCTTCACATTTCATTTAAGATTATTACATTTTTTTCCTGATCTTTTCCATGAACGAACTTTTACACTCATCCCTCTTACAAAGAGAAAACATGTAACAGTGGAAAAGATCAAATTTTACAAAAGGCTGATTTTTTTTTTCTGTAGGCTTTTTGGGTCCTGTATCAGCACCCCTATCTACGCTTGACTTAGCTATCTTTGTCATCAGGGTGAAGACTATTTTTGGTGTGGACGGGGGCTGGACCAGGCTGCAAAGTGTTTGCTGGGGCAGGAAGCACCTCTCAGAGCTCAGCTGATGGTGCACTCTGTCACCCCATTCCTCTTCCTGGCTCCACAGCCCAGTTCTGATCCTTGGGCTGGTTTTGGTGGCAATTACACTCTGTTTGGTTATTTTTCTCCTCATTTAGTGAGTGCAACCTGCTCACCTTCAGAGCAGAGAAGTGCCATGGGTGCCCAGAGAAGGGGAGGGAGCACCAAGGGTGGCAGGTGGTGGGAACAGCACAGACCCAGCCCATCAGCAGGACAAACCTCAGCCAAGGCTTGTGCTCTGTGTTACTCCACTTCAAACGTTTGCAAAAGTCAAGTTGCAGTAAGGGCTTTTCCCCTTCAGCTGGAAAAGCATCTACTGCATGTGAAATAAAGGAATAAGCAAACACTCCAAATTTAACTGATTTGTGTGAAAGTCACTCATTTGCACTTCGCTTCCTCAGTATTTGTTGTTGCTCACTAAGCAACGAGAGTCTCAACATCACAACAGCCACGTATGAAAAGAACAAAGAAAACAACAAAACGACACAGCAAATAACCCAAATTTCTTTCTAACAGAAGCATAAAAACAAACATGAACCTAATCAGCACCACAGACCCACCCTGCTTTTCTTTTTTAATTAACCTACGTGACAGCTATCCATATGTAGCTGCAGCTGTATGTGAGAACATAGGAGAACAATTACTGTTCCTTTAACTCAGATTTTCTTACATTTACAATGAGTGTATTTTCCCATATAGAAACAGCCTCCAAAGTGTGATGCAGTAGAATTTAACCCCACCTGTTCAGTGTTAGCAGTGATTGCCAGCTAGGCAGTTTACTACCCTTAGAAATCCTAATGCCTCAGGTCCTACACTTAAAAAAAAATCTCCCCAAATGAGTTTATGAGCTTATAGACTCATTCTGTCATAAATGTGCAGGTATGCTGACCCTTCTGTTGCTTTTAAAAATTGATGAGCATTACTTAACTTATTTAAATATTACCTGGGGACCGGGATTGAAGCCCAAAAAAGGTGACAGTGTTAAACAACAACAACAACAACAACAACAATAATAATAATAATAAAAATCTTTCACTGTATGTTACTTAAGAGGATCCTGAATGGTTTTCAACATTGATTTTAAAACCTGAAGGGTCTACACCATTTCTTTAGTGATACCCACAGCTGCTGTGTGTAAAGGGTTCATACATTCCTGACGGGAGGCTGCTGCCTCTCCCTGGATTATCCAAAGGGGTCAGTAAGCATTTCCAGGAACTCACTGTGAGTGGCCAATTTTAATTTAATGCCATCCAACCCCACATGGAATGGCTCTGTTTCTGTTAACAGCACAATGTTTGCCATAGGACACACCAGGCAGCCCAGAGAGTGGCACTGCCCTGCACACCTGGGCCTGCAGCGTCTGGATATGGCACTCTGACCCAGCTAAAGCAACTGGCCATTCCTGCTCTGAGAGCACTAAAGCATGTTAAAAACACTGGCCAAACCTCCACTGGGCTCAGAACACACAGGGTTTGACTCCAAGCATCCCACAGCCCAAATGATGAACGGTGCAGGGCATGGCAGGGAACCTCACACCAATTACTGCTTCTTGCTGTGCATCTTCCCTTATTTCACCTTCTTCCCCACTGACATGGGGGAATGAGGAACTTTTCTTCCCACAATCGCTTGGCACCAGCATGGACACACTCACATGGCTCGTACACCTCTCCCTCTTGTACCTTCTGAAAGAACAGATGGGAAAACTTCCCCTGTGAATCTTCCTGAACAACACCAGAGACATCTGTGATGGGTTAGGTGGAACTTACTGTCCATGAGAGACTGAGGTGGAACCAATTCTGTGAAACAGGGAGGACCCATCTCATTGTTATGAAGAGCTTACATAAAACTTTTTTAAACCCTGGTGCCTGTGTTATCTCTTAATACAATCAGAGCAATAATGGTCATGTTTGTTTTGTGGTCAGTGAGATTTAACACTCCAGTAATTCCTTTGTACAGAGAGGGGTGGTGACAGTTCTAATGGAAGACCTGTCCCGAGGTAATTCCATTTACTCTGGAAAGCTCAAGCATACTGCAGCTATTAAGTACTTTAATCCTGAAAGTTAATTTAAGAAAAACCAAACAAACACACATTAGGAGATTGTTTTAACCCCTTCAAGTGAAAAAGAAATAATCAAAAGCGACGTCCTCACTCTTCAGTTCTATCATGCCAGGTTTAAAGCTCAGATAAATATGCATGAATGGGTGCAGAGTAAATCAAAGCAGCTCTTCACTCACCTCCTCTGATTGATTTCTGCCTCGTTGGTGGCATTCTTCCCCGGCCCCCAGCTGTGCCGACGGAAAGGGGACAGCGGCCGCATGGAGCTGCGTAAGACGGAGGAAGGAGTGGGCACGTCCGTGATGCTGTCCAGCTCCTCTTCCTTCTCTCCTCCCTCTGAGGACACCATGTTGGTGCAGCTGCCATCCAGGCTGTGCCTGTCCTTGGGCTGGGCGAAGCTCCCCGCGGGTGGGAAGGGAAGGGATGTGTCGCTGCCCAGGGATGAGTTCCTCTCCAGGGACACGGTGTCATCGGCAGAGGAGCCGGAGCTGGTGACATCGCAGGCAGACTGCTCCTCTTCGGGCTGCTGTGGGTAAGAAAAATTATAAACAACTTAAAGTAGAATCATAGACTGGTTTGGGTTGGAGGGGACCTCTAAAGATCAGCTAGTCCAACACCCTTGCAATGGGCAGGGACACTGATCACTAGATCAGGTNTGCCAGGTTTAAAGCTCAGATAAATATGCATGAATGGGTGCAGAGTAAATCAAAGCAGCTCTTCACTCACCTCCTCTGATTGATTTCTGCCTCGTTGGTGGCATTCTTCCCCGGCCCCCAGCTGTGCCGACGGAAAGGGGACAGCGGCCGCATGGAGCTGCGTAAGACGGAGGAAGGAGTGGGCACGTCCGTGATGCTGTCCAGCTCCTCTTCCTTCTCTCCTCCCTCTGAGGACACCATGTTGGTGCAGCTGCCATCCAGGCTGTGCCTGTCCTTGGGCTGGGCGAAGCTCCCCGCGGGTGGGAAGGGAAGGGATGTGTCGCTGCCCAGGGATGAGTTCCTCTCCAGGGACACGGTGTCATCGGCAGAGGAGCCGGAGCTGGTGACATCGCAGGCAGACTGCTCCTCTTCGGGCTGCTGTGGGTAAGAAAAATTATAAACAACTTAAAGTAGAATCATAGACTGGTTTGGGTTGGAGGGGACCTCTAAAGATCAGCTAGTCCAACACCCTTGCAATGGGCAGGGACACTGATCACTAGATCAGGTTGCTCAAAGTCCCACCCAACCTGTACCTGAACACTTCCAATGAAGTGAATACATTTAACATTTTAAATAAATGCTAATATTTTTTACTTCACACGAGCTGAGAGATTTCTTAGTTGATGGCATAAGGCAAATTAATCATCATAGAACTGAGACTTTTTGCTCTGGTTTCAAAAGAGGCTGAAATGCTGTGCAAGGTGATCTCTTCCACCTCAAAAGTCCCTGGCTGCCATTATCTGGGCTCACAGCTCAGGTTCTCTGCCTGCCTTCCTCTCCCCAGTTCTGTATCTCATCCTGCACAGCAAATCCTGTTCCTCTCACCATTTCTGGCTAAACCTGTTATCAATCAAGGTGCTATAAAACTGCCAAAGGTTTACTGAGAGCAAGTAATGGGGAAGAGGGTTATCACAACTCCTGATGATAAACTCCAGCCTCTCCTGTGGGACTGGGATGGGCTTGTAGAGCTCAAGGGCAACACGTTGTTCCACTGCATCATGCAGCACAAAAGGAAGAATTACTCAGTAGCACAAAACAGACAGAAAAAAATAAAAGCTTAATTCACCATTCCCCACGACTTTCCATTAAGCAGAAAGTTAATACCAGGGTTTGCAGCATCTTTCAAATCCAAATGTCATCGACAAATATTGTTCTACAGGATCAGCCGCCCTGTATTACAGATTCTGAGCCATACTGTAATTTTTGGGTTGAGTTTGCTCCAAAAGCAGTATGTAGAAGCCAAGCTGGTTCCCTCTGGCCAAAGGCCACATGCTGACCACACAACCCCAGAAGAGCCCGTGCACATTCCGTGTTCCCTGTGGCCACCAGAAAAAACACAAGCATCTCTCTGACATCACCTCCAGTCTGAAATGGTGTTTTCCCCGAGGGACTGACATGGGAAGTTTCGATTTATCCTCCTGCAGAGCCCTGTGCTGCATCATTTAAAACAGTATCAGGCAGAGTGCTCTGTCAGGCCATACACAACAGACCACGCAGCAAAGCCCCGGCGGTTAACTGTCCTCACACAGTGGGCTCAGGGGGCTGGGCACCAACTGAGGGCTCCAGGGGCTGCAGGCTGCCAGCAAGCATTTGCCAGGAGACAACAGCCTACCAAATCCTGTTCTTGGAAGAAAGGAAAGATGGGCATCAGACCCCATGGAGGGAACAATGAGCGGGAGCGGTGTTAAACAGTCCAGAGACTTCTGTTTTTCTGTGCTTTAGATGACGGGCACACATTATAAGCAGTAAGCTTTTAACTGAACAAAAAGAAACTGAGATATTCAAAACTCTTCTAATCAAATATTTCCCTATCCAGAGAGAAGCCCTGTTTCAAGCTTAGCTATTTTTTATTCTTAGTTCAGTTTAACAGGTACACAGGAATGTTCCTAAGATGGTTTAACTAAATGCTGTCACACCACTTCCCTTCTCACATCCATCAAAGGGAAACAGAGGGAAAAGAAAAGACAACATCCACAGCACAACACCAAAGTACAAGAACCTTTTAAACACAAAGTATTAAAAAACACACTAAAAATACATCCCTCCAAAAACATTCACTTCACGTTAAGGTATTTCAAATGTTAATGGTGAGTTTTGGAAAACTGTGTTCTGTAAACTAGTAAACTATTGGATTTGATACATTTGAATAGGAAGTTGAGGTTTAAAGAAAAGAGAACTGAAATGGAAGCCCTGTGAAGTTTTTGATGATGTTCAGCATTATTCAAGATAATCTGATATTTGTGTGAGTCATGATGAGAGCTTACTGAATTGCTTAAACACAGACAAATCAAGTAGTCATTATGTGGATAATACTCCTACAGTGGAGGAAACAGGACAGGAAAATACTGTCAGACATTAGATCAGGCTGGATGGGGCTTTGGAGTAACCTGGTCTAGTGGAAGGTGACCCTGCCCATGGCAGGGGCGGGGGAATCAGATGAGCTTTAAGATCCCTTCTAACCCAAACCATGATAGGGGCAGCAAAAAAGGAGAGGAGAGGACTGACCTCCACCCATCAGCTGTGCCAAGTATGGGACAGTTTGGAAACTTTCAGTCTGGATGCAAATCTAGCAAGAATAGTTCAGAACATCAAATTATATAGGGAGGAATTAGAGTAAAAAGAGGAATTTTTATTTCCCAGATGAGAATACTGCTGCAGTTTGAAATGCAGAACAAAACCCACTTCCCCAACAAGGGAGATTTACGGCTTTTATCGCAAAATGCAGTTCAAGGAGATGCTTGAAAAAAGGGAAATACATTTGGTCCATTTTAACTTTTACCTTGAGCATTCGACTAACAACAGAACACAATAAAAATTCCCTTGAACTTGTGGCCATGCTTATTCTTCTAAAAATATTCTGCCATCATTTCAATGATTTTTCTTTTTATTGAAACAAAAACAGTTGATATGAAAGAGGACTCTGTCTGAAAAATGCCAAGTGGGGCTGACACATCTAAAACACCTATATTGTAGTCACCACTGCAAAAAATTAGCTATCTGGACAAGTAAATATGCATTGCTCTTTAATCCTGTTTAAGTAAGAAAACACCATGTTTGCAGAAGAGAATGTGTTCTTTTCTTACAGGAAAAAAGAAACATTAAAGAAAACTAATTTTATTCAAGTTGAGCTTGCTGGATTGTACCTCAGTGAATTCAGGCTTTAACTCGACCATAAACCTCATGGCCAAAAAGAGCCTTTACAGACATTTGCTAATGGGTATTTCCTTTGCCCTCAGTATTTGCTGAGAAACTTAGAAAAAATAAGGTAAGGTGTAAAAGTGAGTATTCTGAGAAAGGACACGTACTTCTACATGAATAGGGATAACAGAAATCACTGGGATGGTGGGGGTATAAGACAACTTCTTCAACTAAATCCCTCCACTGTAGGAGGTCCTGATAAGGGGAATTAAAATGTTCTTTCAATCATTTCCATGATGACAACGTGAAAGTGCTGAGACACGAACTTTCTCTGTCCCTTGACCTTCAAAGACATTAAAGGTGTTAAGAGTATTTTAAAAAAGAAGATGAAAAAAATTAAACTTTGTAACCCTGAAGTTTATTTGGAATACCATTCCACTAAAGGAGTCAACACCTTTAGTTGGCTTGATATATAATCCAGCAGAGTAATTTTTTATTTGGATTTGCCTATGCCTCCAGGTTCCCTAAAACTAACCTCAAAAGCGGCCTTCTATTAATTATTTATCATAACTTTTATAATTAGCAGTGGAAGTGAAAGCCTTTCCCTTAAAATTTTTATTCCTTTGGATTTGTTTTTTTTGCACAGCTGTCAGGGTTTTTTTGCTTGCTTTTTTTTTTAAGACATACACCAACTCTGAAAAAATAAATGCAAAACATTTATGTATTTGTGTATTTTCTTTGAGCAAACCAAAACCAAGGCAGAAATTAAACAAAACTCAAGACACTGTGCTGCAACCCCTTCCTTTGGCAACGATCTGTGGGCTCCTGACTCCCTCCATCTGAATCATTTCCCAGGAGCCACATTAAAAAGCTTCCCAGCAACGCTGGACTTCGGCGGCTGGTTAAAAGTTGAGATGAGCAAAGCGTATGGGCTCCACCCCAGGATGCTGCCAGATGATTGTGAGAAATGACCTTATGCAGCATTAATCATTCCAGGAGGAGGATGCTGCAAAGCCTGCCCAGATGGCTGTCTGGGACAGAGAGGGAAAAGCAGGATGACGAGGACATGGGAATGAAGTGCTGACGCAAAAAAACCCCAAAAAACAAAAAAGAAAAAAAACATTTTGCTGAAGCCATAGACTTGGAAGCAATTTCTGTATCTCAGTGACAGCCTCTAAAGTCTGGGGAAAAAAAGGCAGGTTTTAGTGCTAAAGCTCCCTGAACCTGGCAGCTCATGTTCCACAGCTCAGCACGCATCCTTCAGAGAGAGAGAGAAGTGAGACAAGCAAAGGAGACGGGAAGGAGATGGGACAGGAGCACACACCCAACACCAGGGACAGGGTAAGGCACCTGCAGATTTTGTGACCCCACAGACCCCAATTCTTCACGGGCCTGGGACAGAAGCAGGGCTTTGAATCTATGAATTTCAAGTGATGTCTAAGGAAGCAGCCCAAGGACCCTGGACAGACAGCGACTTGGTCTTCCTACATTTATTTTAATGTATTAAGCAGTTAACAAAGGAGGAGTTATTTCTACAATAAAAAAAACCCCAAAAGCAACTCTAGTAGATCAAAGTTCAACTCTTGCTCCACAGAAAGGGGAAACAAGAACAGAACTAGTAATAGCAATAATCACCATGACTCTGAAAGGTTTGAGATCCTCTTTTTGTTCATAAACATATTCTGTCTCTTCCCAATTTGATAAAGAAACTGTACTATTTCATAGGTTTATAAATAATCAACTATAGCCAAGACAGGCATCTTACAACACTTGTCAGAAAAAAGTGTTCTGACACTTATTCTGGTGGTCATTAAAAATATCTATAATTTGCATTTCTACCACCTGGACTCAATACTCTAAAACCAAAAAATATTTAATTTAGGAACAAGCTCACAACACTAAACTAGCGTTTCTGGTCCTTTAGAAATAACTTAAACTGTAGAAAAAAATACTCAGATAAATATCGGTCAGGAAAACAAAGATATAGATACAGATATATAAAAATATATATAAATAAAGCAACTGAGGTTGACATTAGCTTTGAATGACTTCTTAAACTCAACTCAGGAACCTTTTGAAGCCATTTGTAGACAAAGTCTGCAACCCACTGCATAATGGGAACAATGCAAAGGCTACTAAATTAAGAAATTCCCTTCCTACAAAGAAAAAAACTCCTGCCTCTGCCCTCTCTCCACTGGCAACTGAAGATCTGCTTTCCCCATCACCTCCTCCCTTCCCTATGGCATCCCTGCTACACTACCTATTAATCTTTCTTTCTCATATTTGAAGAAGGAAACTTTCCACATAAGAAAGGGTAAAAGCTACAATTCTGTATAATATAAAATTTGCTGCGTTCCCACTGCACTGTTCTCCCACACCTTCCTATACAAGCATTAAATCAGGCTCAAATGGCAGCTGGCTGTCAGAATCCATGTCACTCTACACAAGGAAACTGAAGCCAGTCTGCTCTGCCAAACAGCCTTGTACTCTGACAATCCAGGGTCCCAGATCCTTCTGACAGCACGATGGGAAAGGGTGAGGCTGGTGAGCTCTGTGCCCTACCACATGCATTAAGGATGACCTTACTGTTCATTTATAGCACATGAGATCACTTAGCCTGGGCTGTGGTGTTTCCCATCCTGCTGGAAAATATTCACCACCATCTGATTTGATTTCAGCAAACAGAATTCTGTTTCATTCGATACATTTCTCAGAAAGCCAGTGTGAAAGCTGCTCCAAGAGTTAAGGTTTTCAGAGTAGGAGCTGTGCCTGCTCAAACCTGTGAGCTGCAGCTGAACCAAATGTGACTTCATGGAGACCACAGTGATGGCTGCTCTAAAGAAGGGTCACATCCCTTTTGATTCTACATCACTGTATTCTTTCTGGATGCTTTTTCACCATCTGCTTATGCCAAGAAGAATCCAAATTACCAGCAAGACGATTCTTCAAGAGCAAAAACCTAATGACCCCCTGAATAAATTCAGGCTGCTCTGACGTAGATGCAAAAGACTGATGCCAAAGGGAGGCATCCTCTGCTCAGGAGGCCAACTCTGTCTCTCGGGTCTCTCCCACTCCTCCTCCTCCTCAGCAGCACAAAGGGCACAGGGATGACTAAGGTTAGCAGTGACTTCTGTTGTTGATTTTAAGCAAACTTGAAAACACTTTTATTCTACTTGCACGCAAACAGGCATTAGAGGTATGTCGCCTAGGCAACAAAACTATTCCCTGGAATTGGCCTGAAGTATTCAGAGTGAGTGCTTCCTTCCTATGACACTGAATTTACAGAAAAACACTGGTTCCTCTGAGAATTGCAGTACATAAATCTGAAGGTGTCGGCGCAGAGGTCACAGCTTGCTGGAGAAAAGCTCTTTGTTACACGAGTTAAAGATGGATTTCGTATCGTCTGTGCAATCTCTAATGACCTTGCAAGAAAATCCACCTTTTCAACTGTTCCTCTGGTGCCTGATTTACTTTTGGACAGACAAAATTGCTTTCATTTTTTTACCATTGGGGGCTGCACAGCTTTTGGAATTCTGCTGCAAGTAAATACATCCCTCATGTTGCTGCATCTGAGGAGGAGACCGGATCCTTCCCATCTATTCCGTTCCAAGATAATCGCTTCCACGTTTCCAACTCGCCAGTGAAACCAAGATGATCTACGTCTGCCTATGGGTATATCAGGGGCTTTTTTAAACATATCCCAACCAGGCTTTCTTACCTTCCCAAAGACAAGGTCTTCCATCCCATCACCAGGCAAGGGGAAGAGGTCGGACTCACTCCCAGACTCTCTTTTAAGACCACCCTGTGACGAGGCACAGATGCCACTCAGCCCATCGTCCAAGAAGTTCTCACACTCTGCAGGAGCAAAGCACAAAGAGTCACAACCTGAGGCTTTCTGCAGCATCCACACATCCAACTCGCATTCTCTCAGTGAATTCCAGGACTTAAAAGACACAGATTTACAGACAAAGCTTTATAAAATCTGTTCACCTCCCAAAACCGCTTGCGAATTTTCAAGTAATTTATTCCAGAGTTTAAAACTCCTTTGAAAGTGCATCATTGAAGTACACAGTGCAAACTGAAATTCTGCATAAAACAGCTCTAAACACGTGTAGTTTGAGGTGCTGATAAATACACTACATATGAGGTATCACACACATTGCATAATGGGATGTTTCCTACCTATTGCAACAACTACAATGTTAGATTCATATTCAATAAATGTAAAAATATAACTTGTCAATATTTGCTTTCTTTCTCAAAGAATCAATTCCCTCAAAATGCCAAGGTGCTTTTAGCATGTATTTGGACAATTATTTAATTTCTTCTTCTACACTTCTTACTGAAAAAGCACTAGTGTGAATTCCATGACAAGCTTTACTTTTTTGAGATTCAAAAATTAGGTGATTTTTAAAAAACTTTCAGCTTTCCTAACTCCTGACATTGAAACACAAGCATGTTGCATCTCTTTTTTTTCCTCAAATGCTTCCAGCTGTTTGTACTGGGTTAATCAGGAGCACAGAACTAGACTGCAGCCCCTGCAAATGCCCTCTCTTTCCAAAACCTTTAACAGACAAGTATTTGCCTAAGAAATGCCTGTACATATCTTATTTGTTCATCCTTCAGGCAAAAGTATTAATGATAATTCTAGCAATAATTAAACATTCATTTTTCCCAGTTTGAAATGTTTTCTAATTATTAGTATTTAAAAAAAAAAAAAAAAAAAAGAAAGGTGCTGTTTTCCAACCTCTTCTATCTAAACAGAACCAAAATGTGCTCAGCTGTCTGGAGAGGAGCCAGGGCAATAAAACACTGGTTCACTCTTAAATTACACTTCACTAACTCCATCCTTGGTGACATCAAGCTTAAACATCACTGCAAGGACAACAGGTTTGGGTAGCTTAAGGTCACCTCTTTACCTTCCCCATCCTTAATCTGTGCCTGACAGCAGCTATGGAACACCCCGGGCACATCCCAACTGATGGGAGGGACTCCACTTCTGGAGAAAATAACATTACTTTGAAAGTGGTGGGGCTGTCCCCATTTAGGGCAGGGGGAGTTGAAGCCAGTCAGAAACCCCATTACCCCAGAGAGGAATTTCCACGCCGTGGAGAATTGGAAAAGCACTTATTGGATGCTGCAGCTGCTCCTGTTCCCCTTTCGGTAAACCTGGAAAATCTGAACTGCTTTTCCATCACCGAGGGGGAGAAGGGAGGGGAGAGAAGAAGGGGGGGAATGAAAGGAAAGAAGAGACGGAGCGGCTGTGAGGATGTGGGCCAGGTGCCGTTCATCCAGCTGGCAGCCAGCACAGCATGTCCACAGCCCAGACTGAAAAACAAAGGGGCTCCAGCCACGTTCCACTGGAAAATCAGTGGGGACAGCCCAGATGTGCTGAGGGATGGATACCTCACCCTGAGGATAAAGCACAAGAGGCAGCAAAGCCTGCTCGGCAGGAGCCTCCCAGGGGCAGAGGAGATGAAGTGGTGGGGAAGAAGGATGAGGAGCAGGGTGATGGGGAACCCCCCAGACACCTCAGCTCATTTGTGCTGAGAAACTCATTCCCAAACCTTCTCTTCCTTACACTCTTCCTTTATTTTTGGTTAGAGGTGTGCATATTTTCTCCATTTTCTCCCTCCCCTTTTCTCAGTTAGCTGGGTTTGTTTTGAACTGCGCAGACATTGCACAAAGCCAGGCTCTGTCTCTCACACCCTGGCAACACTTCTGTGCACAACATAAAGGCAAAAAAAATACAGAGAAAAAGGCCCTAGGAAGAAAATTTCCAAGCAATCTCTTCTGTACATTTTCCAAACTCTGGTGTCCTCCAAGCCAGGGCTGAGCCCTCCAATTCCATGCTGATAACTACATATCTGCTACACTCCTCTGCGCACTTAACTTTGAAAGAGTTACCTTCTAAAATCTGAGGTCTCTGTCCTTGCAAGCCATTTCAGCAGATGAAAAAGGCCTAATTCCTTATCAAGTAGTGTATTTTTAAGTTAGCCACATTATAACAGCCAGTGGTTTTACTGCTGTTAGGTGTTGACAGATTTTTCTTGCCCTCTCTACACTGCCCAGCACCACAGAGCAGCAGGAGGACGCCTGTGCAGTAACAATATTTCTAGAAAGGCCAGAACCTGCATAACCTGAGATCCTTCTGCTGCTTCAGTCCATCTGGAGAGCACATTTACTTAAAAACCTGTCTCTTTATGTGTGTTACAGACACGTATTACTATGATTATTAACATAAATTTGTATATATAGCTACCTAATTGTGTAATTGATATTATATTTCTATAGCGTAATATTAAATTAGATAATTAACAGGTGTGCAACTGAGAGTGATCCATAGGAATACGTGATTATAGATCTGGCAAGTTAAATGAGTGCATGCAATTTTGCAGACAAATGGGTTGCAGTAACTCTTGCCTGAAGCATAAAAATATCGTACCAAGAGGCAAGGCATTCACAGATACAATTAGTAAGGAAGAGGCATGACAATACCACAGGTTCTCCTGTAAAAACACTCTGGAAACAATTATTTACTGTTCACAACTCTTCTAAACAGAGCCTTTTCTTTTTTTTTTTTTAAAAAAGCACTTACTTAACTTTGATGTGAGCTAGAACTTCTGCTTAGGATAAACCCCTCAGGTCACTAACTCACACCATCCCTTCTTGGCCTACACCCTGAAAGACTGAGTTTAAATTTCACACTGACACTCAAGTCATCTTCTTTGTGAAGGCTCACATAAATTGAAGGAGATTTGGGTGAGACCACTGCTCATAAGGACAGCAGGGCAAGTAGCCTCCTCTCCATGAGCAGCCTAAGCAAAGTCCCTATTCAGGGCCCTGATAAATTACTCTATTTGTTTCAAACAAGCAGAATCCAACGAAAGGAAATGCTTTTTTTCTTATCTTGGACACCAACCCTTCTTTGAAGCTTGCCCAGACTAGATTTTTTATCCCAGTGGAAGAGCCAGAAAGCACCAGCCAGCACAGAGGGCTGGGAGCTTGGCACAGCCAGTGGGCAGGGTGTGGGAACGATGGCTCTGAACAGCCTTCCTGCTTCCTGAAGCCTGCAATCATGGTAACTTTTTTTTTTTGGGGGG
>VZRS01014151.1:540905-618737 GCA_013398055.1 Ifrita kowaldi | reverse complement strand
AATAACATACGATTTTATTTTTTTTTTTTTTTTTTGCATCACTAAACAAACCATTAATATATGGCAAAAACCATTATTTCTCCGTGGAAAGTTTGATTTGAAGGTGGCTCCCTGTCAAGGAAGGAGTTCAGAGGGAGGATGAGTCAGTGTTTCAGCAACTAGTTGAGGACTGGATAACCCTGGCTTTGAGTCCCACTTCCACTTGCAGCGGGACTGCAGGAAAATACTCCTCTGCTTTATGCCTCAGTCCACTACCTACAGAACAGAAATTCCTTACCACCCGTACTGCTGTACAGATAATTAGCTCAGAGACAGCAAAGTGCTCTGATGATGCAGAATCAAAGGCTTGGGCAGTGCCCAGGTCATGGTGAGAACCAGAAGCACTCTGGGCTTGCATTAACTGAAATGATGATGATAGAAACGCCCATTTTAGCACTAAGACACATCACATGGTTTATTTCAACACCAGCCCTTATCACCTCACCCTGTCCTTCACCCTTTCCATGACTCCCAGTCTTTCAGCAAGGATGACTGATCTGTTCTCAGACTCCTCCTCCTTCTGCCTGTGCTTTCATCTTCCTCACTCGGGTTGTGTTGGCCAGCATTTTGACTCTGAAGTCTGCTGGACTATGCACAACCCTTGGCTCATCCAACATTCACTTCCCATCACTTCTGTCTGCAGCTGGCAGATGCTGGAAGCCCCTTTACTCTCTCTGCCATTTCTTTGAGCCAAATGCCTTTAGTTACTGCCAAATGCATGCAAATCTCACCTGTCCCACACCAAAAAACCCAGAAGTTATTTCCCCTCCTGACCTGCCTCAACACACAGGATCTCACATGTTAAGCTGTAGCTAAAAGAAAGCTACTGAAATGGATAACCTTGATTTTATATGTAAAGTATTTCACCTAACCTCTCTCTCTGGCTTTCCTTTTATTTCCTGAAATAATTTCCCTTCCTCTCTTCCAAATAGCAAATTTTTACTATTTACTTTTTGCCTCTGACCCATGTTCTAATCTCCTCCATGATCCTACTCTATTTTTGCAGTCCTTGCTGGATTCTCATCTCCTCAATGTTCTCCTTTCTCCTATGTTAACAAATACACTGGGTTTGCCTTCTTCTTCTTTATTTTTAAGAATAAATTAAAACCAAGCCTCTCCTACCCTTGACCTGACGTGCTGCTTTGACTAATGACCCACGTCCTTGTTTCCTCTCTCACTGAGATCATGGAATGTGTTACTGCAGTCCTTGGCTGGCTCCTGCCCACTCTGGCTGTGTCCCCTGCCTGTCACCCCAGGGGCTCCTGCCAGCACCTCCCGCTCTCCACAGCACAGAGGCAACGCTTCCCTCCCCCAGACCTGGCAGCTACTTGCTACAGCACATTTTTCTTCCTCAGGTTTTGTCCTCTTCCATACTTGCGTGATGACAAAATGGGGTTGGGAGGGCCATTGACAGGTCAGCTAGTCCCTGTCTGCTGTGCCAAGTTAGGCCCAATTATCATCTGAGAGGTCCTAATCCAGCGTGCCCTCAAAATCCTCCAGTGGAGAGGATGCCATGACCTTCCCCAGTCAGCAGCTCTTGCTGACAGAGACAGGGAAGGAACAGAGAAGTTCTGAGAGGGGAAAAATGAGCAGGAGTCTCCCAGGAGAGGTGAAGGAGACGCTGAGCTCTACCAGAGCCAGGTCTCTCAGTGACCTCAGTGCACGTCCCACTTGGAAATTCCTTCCACCTCCACAGAGTTTTGCAGGCTATTTTTCTCAGGGATGATGTACACTTTGTAGTACTTACTCCCTGACTCTGCTGATACATCTGCACTACACAGATATTCACCCAGGACCCCATCACACCCATCTATGTACACACATCTAAGAGCCCAGTGTTCCCTGCACCTCTGCTCCACGCACACCTGTGTATCCATTTTCCTCCTTTTACATACAGTATATCGGTATTAAATGAGAGGTGGCAATGGAAAGAGAAGCAGTCTTCAGTCTGAGAAAGGCTTTCTAAGCAAAACTTCAAAACAATGGGTTTTTTTTCTTTCCCAAGTGAAGTAGGGATGTTGCATGATGAACATTTTAACTGTTGCATGGACAGTGGGTCACATTCTGATTCTTTCCACAGAAGACACTCCCTGTTCTCAGGAAGTCTGTGTGGTATCTAACCTTAGCATCTAAAATTAACCACAGAATTTATTCTTTTTTTAGTCTTAGAAGAAGGCTGCAAAGTCAATAAATACCACTTTATGACTGTAATGTCAATAAATATCATGCTATTATTCTTTTCTCTCCAGACAAAGCAGCATAAATTTGCACCACACTTTCCTATATTTTATTAAAGGCAAATCTAGAGGCTGAGGCTGAACACACACAGAAGGACAAATGCAAATGTGCTCAAGTCCACACAAATGAAGGATTGACCCATTTCAGATAGAGAATCAAATTCTGCCTCCTTCTGACTGATTTGTACCTCCCTTCTTCCTCAAGAGAGTCTGACCCTTCTTACTTTTAAACAACTCTCCACCAAATTTAAAGGAACTACTCCTGATTGATACTGATATCCACTACTGGAAATCAATAAATAAACATCCCATTCAATAATTAGCAGTTAAAAAACAAAATATGAAGAGGTTCAAGCTGTCTGTTGAATAAGCCATATTATATATTTTACTTTAATAGAACCAATTGAGTCATTCACTGAAAATGCATTATAGACATTGGAATTTTTTCAAAAAAGATTTGAGCATTTTTCCCATTTCCCAGCCAGCTCTCTCCTCAGCCCTGTAGCTTTGCCAAGTATTGAAAACGTCTGCTTTTTTCTATTAAAAAAGTAATGAGAGAGCAACACTGAGGCTTAAGGTGCTGCTTCTGATATACCTGATTATGTACAAAATAAAACATTAGAAACTAAATATTTATCTCCATAGCCCGAATTCAGGAAAAATAATAATCACCATCAAAACAAAAACAAAGGAAACCACTACTATATACAAGTATTCCCTAGGCCAAAACGAGCCCAGACAGCATTTGAGGGAGGTTTACTGCGTGCTTTCAGAAAACTGGGTGGTCCATAGATACTCAAAACACAAACCCCACTATCCACAGCCCAACATGGAGTACTGAGATCCCTCCTCAACACCTGAATTCTGCTTGTGTTTGCTCAGGACTAGTGACTACAGGTACAGACAGTAAGAGCTGGAGAGGAAATTGTCTTTACAAAAGCACCCGAACATCACCTGAGCTGGGAATGCACCAGCATGGAGAAATTTGAAATGAGCTTGCCTTGGGATTTTGCAGGCACGTGTGCATTACATGTGAGAAAATTCCTCCCTTTTCGCCCTGTTTCTTGTTTTGCTGAGAGAAGCCCAATGACAGGACCACAGGCTGGTGGCCACAGAAGATGATAAAAGCCCCACACTTTCTTCCTTGCCCACACTGATTATAGCTCATTGATTCCAGGCATCCCAAGTCTTTGTGGTGGGAGCAGAGGATGCAGTGCTGTTCCAGTGGCAGAGGGAATACGAAACAGCCTCCGGGAACTGAGTTTCAATGCACAGCTTTTGAAGAAATGCCAGGAGAGAACCAGCTATTTTTCCATACAGAAGCCTGAGTGTGTTTATCTGCAGCTCAGACACAGAATGAATCATGGAAGCACATCCCCAGGCACCAAAGACTGAATCCTGGAGGATTTTCTGCTTGCCTGTGAAACACCAGCAGGCTCAATGTCCAAAGACACCTTTAGGACACCAGCTGGGGCTGTGAGCAGCAGATGGTTCCATTGCTCTTTCTGGGCACACATGGGTATTTCCTGACTCTCAGGGACATCTTCCTGCAGACTCTGAACTTAAACTTGACGTGACTTAATGCACAAGAAAAGGATGGCACTGGACAAGCTGTGAGACACCCCGGGCTGAGGTGTCCTCTATCCCACAGGAACAGTCAGTGATCCCAGACCCCTCTCCCAAGCTCTTCCTTCCTCTCCCCTTGGTCTTAGAGAAGGAATTACCTAATCCACTCCAGTGTGGTGCCTGCCCATAAAACCAGGATCAGGACCACTCCAACAGTATCTATGGCAGAGCCGTGTGGTGGAGACTCACTGGAAACAGGCACCTCGAGGGCCAGGGACTACCCCGCTCCTATGTACCTCTCCTGCATTTCCAGCATGGAAAAGTCCTTTTTCTCTCCCTCTGGTTTTATTTTAACTCTTCTTGCCTTCCATTTCACAATAAAGAGAACACACTGACCTTTCAGGAAATTTTTCGCTATTGCAAAAGTTTGCACTTGTCAACCTCACTGGCCGTGATATAAATCAACATCTCCAGAGCACAAGGAACCAGATGACTTTAGCTTTCATTTCCTAACAGATCCCTAGAGATTCATCTTCCCTCCATATTATTTTAACTTTGTCCTAAATTTGCAAGTTTCCATTTTTCTCCTTTTATTTTCCCCAGCTTCCAGACTATGATCTACCTTGCAGCTAAAACCAGATACAACTGCACATAGGAAAATATTTAGGAGAGTAATTGTAGCTTGCTTAGTGTATCATTAAGTACTTGTGCACCACACTGAGTAATATCCATTTCAAATATTCACTGTAGATTAAAAGTAGTAGAAAAAAGTAATACTCTAAATTCAATTATAACTAATTTCTTTCGTAAGAAGAAATGATCCAATGATTTTTCTTTAAGTTCTATGCATACTGTAATTATTTTCTAGGAACTTCCTGTTCCTGAAAATTTCCTATAGGATTAAAGAAATCTGTACACATAATTGGAATTCAATGTTTATGCTGACCAACTTTTAACTTTACAATTCCATTTACAATGAAATTATCCAGTTGCCTGCAGTTCCTGCACTAGAAACTAAAGCAACAGTTGATTTACCCCCTTCACAAAAACCACCTTTCAAGATCCTCCGAAAGACTTTGAAAAGGAGCATGAAGGATGGGGCATCTGGGGAAGGAATTTCCACTGTTTTCCTTCAACATCTGTTGCTGCAGAAAGACTCCATACACTCCAAACTCACATCAAGAGCAACAATCACTGCTTTGGCAATCATCTTGCCAGACAATATTAAGAGCAGACATATCAATTTGCTTGCAAATTTCAGATTAATTTTTTATTCAAATTTTTTTGTAATCCCCCTGTGTATTTTCTTAGCTTTGGGGGAAGATATTAACAGGTGGATGCAGAACACAAAGACATTCTCAAATGTATGCCAAAAGGGACAACACTTGCATTTCTGCAGTGATTTCTGTGGAGATTTTTCTTCTAGCACTGTGATTATGCCACACTGAGTTGTCTACCTTTACAGAACTGGTGACACCGTATCAGGACAACATTTTTTCAAGGAGGTCCAAACTGACCTCGCTCACAGCAACAAGCCAGCAGTGCTACAGAAAATGGTATTAAAGGATTTCACCAAAAAAGGCTCCTGCAAGCACAGGACATGTTACATGACTGAATACATGAGCTCTTTATCGTGCAAGAGCAACACTAAATTCCTAGAGTGCATTCATCCCCCTGGCAATGTCCCAGCTGGGAAAAGGAAAGTGTGCCCCAAGTACATTTTCCAGCCCTCGGCATTGGGATGTCCTCCACCAGCAAAACTAAAAGTCAAGAGACTTTAATTAAGGTTTAAAAATAACAGCATTGGCTTCGCAAAAAAACCATCTCTGAACTAATATGGGAGCAAAATTCCCCCAAACATGTATATGCCTAATGTGAAAACACAATAATTTCATTTAAGTTGCCCTTCCAGTCTTAATTCTACATGAGACACAAACAGAAAAAGTCAAAAACTCTCTACATCATTCTGAAGACACTTCTGTCCTTCAATAACCAGCACAGCATGGACAGATGCAGGACTAAAGTTCAGAGTCATTTCAGGCCCACAAAGTTTGATGAACACTGCATACCCATCAGCTGGGGACATGCTTTCCCTAGAACAACCCCAAAGAAGGAATGAACTTGCTTATGTGTCAATAAAGAAGAAAAAAGCTTCACATACAGTGGAAGGAAGCCCAGTTCCAGCTAATTTAGGGACTTCTCCACATACTACTTTTAGCTTAGGATGCTGTAAATGGCACTTTGCCTTAGGTGGGCAGGGTTCATTCCAGAGGATTTTCTCTGGTGCTGGAGTAAAACTACCAGAGCAGCCAGGGAGCAGAACATCTAATTAATAGTGCTGTCCCTTTAATTTCAAAATGCCTTGATTAATTATTAACACTGCTTTTAATTTCTTGAATAATGTTCTGATCTTCAAGGGGAAGCTGAATGGGATCAGTTCATCTGAAAAGCAGAAAAATCAAACCTCATTGCCCCAGCTGTGAAAAAACTTACTCCTGGTGCCTACCCTTAACAGCTTGAGCATTCACATACAGAGGTGAAACGCAGATAAAGGCAGAAACTGTTAGAGAACATTCCCAGCTGTGATTGCTCAGCCTCCCATTCCCAAAGCAAGCCCAGTTCTCACTCTGTAACTGTGCAAAGCACTGCCTGTCCATCCCCACTTGAACGCCTGTCTGACTTCTCATGTATTTGCAAGGTGCCAGCCAGTGTGGTTTTCGTATCCTGTCCCTAGATAGTTTTATTTGTGGTAGCAGGCACAACATAAAAATGAGACAGGGCTGCCAAGGCACACATGGGCACACTGAGACATCCCATTTTGGGCTTGCAATAACACAGCACACAGACTGCTTCACCCTGCACGTAGCTGCTCAGAGCTCAGCAAAATGTTCAGATAAGCAGACATCCCACACACCCCACAACTTCTCCCTCATCTGCTACAATGCAAACCCAGCAGGAGCAATGACAGTAAATCTTTAAGTCATTTCTGCATCATCCAGGCTTCCCTGCACAGTGGCAAACCCTAAGTTCAGGATCCAGGTTCATCAAGTTTGCATTGCTGCAGCAGCCAGTAAAGGACACAGAATCATGGAATCATAGAATGGTTTGGGTTGGAAGAGACCTTGAAGACGATCCAAATCCAACACCCCTACCACAGACAGGGACAACTTCCCTGGTTGCTCAAATCACCATCCAACCTGGCCTTGAACACCTCCACGCATGGGGCATCCCACAGCTTCTCTGTGCCAGGGCCTCACCTCCCTCCCAGTAAGGAATTTCTTCCTAGGATGAAGCCCTAGGACGGAGGCTGGGACACTGCTGGTAACCTGCTGCCTCTTGCTTTTTCATATGTGCAGAGGAGGAAGAAACTATGCTAAAGCCAAAAATAATTCTGTGCATCAACCCTCAAAATTGCTGAGGTTAATTTTTTTCATAACTTCACAAGCCACTGTTACAAGCATAATCTAAACATGGAAAATTTGAGCCTCGAGACAGTGGCCCTGCAGATGACATGTGCATTGCAAAATAATGGGTAGGAACCAAAAATTCTTTTGTGACTGTATCTAAGAATGGGTGCAATCAATGCAAATATAATCCCATCTATAAACATCCAGTACCCAAAATGGCATAAGATCTTCTTTGTTCACCACTTGTTCCTGTTGTCCTTTTTCAGCAGCTGATTTTCTTTCCTATGTCAAGATTGAGTCACCATCCCTGGAGATATTTAAAAGATGTGTAGACGTGGCACTGAGGGACATGGTTTAGAGGTGGACTCGACAGTGCTGGGTTAATGGCTGGCCTTGATGATCTTAAGGGTCTTTTAAACCTAAACAATTCTATGATTACTGAGTTCCTCATCTTGAAATGAAGCAAAGAACATACCTACCACTCAAAGAAATGACAGCTTGTCTGAGACAACCTGCAGCCAAATTGAAAGCTGTTTGGTGCTTTGCAGGTTATCTAATTAAAATTTCATCAACTCAAACACTCTTGATGGATCCGATGTGGGTTTGCTTTTGTTCTAAGGACAGATACTTGCTTTTCAATATTTAAGACACCCTGTCCTCTTAACTCCCCAAAATACGTCCTAGATAAGGTACAGTTTCATTTCAGTATTTTAATGAAAACCAAACCCAACAGAAACTCCACCCCCAGCTCCCTCATTAAGGGCCTGATCCAACTCCCATTAACGTCAAGAGATGATCTGCCACTGACGCACTCGAGTGCTGGCTTGGATCCCTAGATCATCAAAATTTAATTTCATCTACCAGTTATGTTATAGAAACCAGAGAAAACATGAAGAATGACTGAACATCGAGCTAGAGTTGATTGTAGCTGTAGCTGTCACCAGCAACCCCCTATTTTAAACATCTACAGGCTGTACAGCCCGTGTTGGAAGCAGCAATGCGTGCACACACGCACACATATATGGACACTGAATCATTTGCAGGAACAGACAGTATAACCCACAGTTCTGAAACTCAATTAGGAAAATACTAGTTGGAACTAACAAGAGCCACATTTTGTTATAAAATCTAAGCTTTGCTGAACAAAAACTAATTTAAGGAACTGATGACATCAGAAATACTGAAGTTGGATAATTCTAGCGAATTGTATTTCAACCCAGGCATTCAGATACTCCTTATAAAGAAAAAGATCATGCTTTTTATTGGCAACCAAGATTGTCAGGGGTACCAGGTCTCCTCCCAAGAATCATTAAGCAGTCACTTCACAGAAGCAGAGACAACATTTTTAATGACTCCTACTGTGTCTACAGACTGAATACCGTGGCATTCAATCCTCAACCAGCATGAGTAATATGAGAGTTCAGAAATACTCAAAAAATTGAGCTGGTAGAGAAAACAACTTACAGCTATTTGTGCCATTAAAACCCAATGGGTACACTGAATTTAAGGAGAACACTTTCATTCATAAACAAAGCAAGTTAACAGGAGCTAGGTCTATTTCAGTGCAGATAAAGTAAAACAAGAACTAATTGAAAAGAAATTTGTTATATATTTTTTGTCTTGACTTGGAAACAAGAGCATGAAGCAAAAATCATTAAAAAGGGAAGCCATATGATCATGTAGAATCCCACTGCTTCAGCTAAGAAGAGAAAAGAGAAAAAGGGAGAGGGAGAGGAAATGCTCTTCCAGGAGTTAAGATCTCTGAGTTGGGCTGTGTTTTGCAGTCCCTCTGGCTTCTCTCCTATTTCCATCTACTCTGCCAGGAAACTGCTGAAGCTCCACAAAGCTGTTACAGAGACAGGACATTCCCAGACTGCCATTGTGCCATTTGGTGGAGCACTTGCTAATTTTAGATTAGAGGAGGAACACACTGGGACAATTAGCCAAGAACCACTCCTGATTCTTGCTCCAACCCATCCTCAGACAAAATCACACCCAAACAACAAGACTGACAGCAACCCTTCTAACACAAACAAAAAACAGAGGCAGAGAAGGATCCACCATGCCTTTTTTTGGCAGAATGAATCTTTTTGGGGAACACATGCCTTTCAACCTCAAAAGCGAGCACTTTGCCCCTCACACAGAAAACCCACCTGAGATTTCAAACCAGGGACTGTTTAAGGGCAGATGGCAGGCAGGATGGCCAGGGAGCTCTCCCAAAGAGTGCACGCCACAAGAGATTATCCAGTTGCAGAGATAATAATATTTGGCATGAAATGGTTTGATAACACTCAAAACCATCTCCATGCTGAAGGGCAAGAGCCCTTCCACCTGTCCCTCCCCTCTGCACCACCCCGCTGGGGACTCGGGTACAGCAAGGACAGATCGATCCCCTGGAGATAGGGAAGGGAACCCATAAATAAATGTATACAAACATCATACCTTCAACAACACAACATCTACAGTCCTGTCCACCTTGGAAATGTCGCACAGGCTGTATCGCCTCTTGTGGCGTTCGTACATTTTGTCCAAAAAGCCGGGAGCGGAGGAGCAGAGCCCACCATGAACCCTGGGCTGACCACGGCCCCAGACCTCTCACATCCGTGCCCAGAGGAGTCCCCGTGTCTCAGCACACCAGCCTGCCCGAGCTTCTTAACAGGAAAACAAAAATCCCAGCGCTGCGCCCGGCTGATAAAGTCTTCTCGGAACAGATTTGCTTATACAGGCAATGCAGGAACTTATAGCACACAAAAGGTATTTGAAGACAGCTTTATACACATAGGATTATTTTTTTTGCGACTGCTAAGAATGGTATCAGCCTTCCTGTTATAGTAATAATAATATAAAAATGTTTTCCAGACAACTTTGATATCCAAAAAGCACCAGAATGAAAATCCTGCCCGAGAAGAGAACAAAAGCCAGATGTGTGCAGCAGGAACACTGATGCTCCGAGCGCAAAGGCAGAAGGTAGGCTCCGCCACGACGGGTCTAATTCAGGAAAAAAACAAAAACAAAAACAAAAAAACCCCAATCTCCGTATCCAACGCAAATAGTGTCACCAAAGTGTTCTGTTTTTCATGCCCTCATGCACTGAAAGAAACAATAAAAAAAGTACTTTCCTCCTTCCGAGTCAGTTCAGTGTTCACCAGGGAAGACGGCTTGGGTTTGCGTTAAGTTTAAATTTCTAATGACAGCACTGGGCAAAAAGAAAGAAAATAATGAAATAAAGCCACTCCCTCCTGATTTGGGCTGGGACGTCACTGCTTGCCTTTTTAGTCCTGCACCAGTGTTCTCCCAGCTTTCAAATTTACTTTGCAGTTGTGGGAGCATGATTCAGAGAGTGGAAAAAAAAAAAAGAGGAGGGAGCAGGGGAAGAAAAAGCAGCAGCTTTTCTCTGCCAGCCTCTTCCACCTCTGGCTGCAGGCACTTGGTGTGTTTGCTCAGTCCAAAATGAGACTGAGAGCAAAGGGACATGTTTTTGGAGAGGTAAAAAGACTCTTCCTACTCCCCCAGGCCAGGTGAATGAAAGACAGTTTCAACGTTAATGCTTTCCGAAAGCAGGAATGGAAACTTATGATTTAATCAGTGCACATGGAAAAAAAAAAAAAAGAAATCAGTCATTTACTTTATTCTTGGTTTGTCTGCAACACAGAGCAAAGATCTCAGCAACTAGCTGTCCAGAAAATACAATCTTCCCTCCTCTATTCTAGCCTGAAAGGCAGAGCTTTTTTTCTTGGGGAAAAAAAGAACAACAACCCTAAAGTTTTTCGTCTTTCTAATGCCGGGGCCAGCCCAAGTCTCTGTGCTCTCAATAGCTCATTCACATCAGCTGGGCCCTGCATGCTCACTGCCACATGGTTTCCTGTTTTCAAACTGCCCCCTTGCAGCCCCCTCCGCTTTCCACCCCACCCTGACCTCTCCAGGGATGAAATCTTTCCATACTTCCCTGGCTTTAGACATTCTCTCATTCACCGATTCAAAAGGGAATGGGGGCGGTTCAAAACAAAAGGAAAAAAAAAAAGAGAAGAAAAGGGGAAGCGGAGTTTTCGGCGACTGGGAGTTTGCAGCGACCAGAACTTGCTGCTCTGCTAAATGGAAAAGCTGAAAATGCAGCAATTTTTAATCCCATGTTGCAAAGCAGGAAACGCAGAACTGGAAACAGCACTTATCAACCCAAGGTTTGACTGCCGATCTCCAAAAGCCACCCTCGGCAGCGCTGGGAGAACTGGCCCACCTCCTGCTGCTGGGATTTGCTCCACTCCTGGAGCTTACTTAGGGGGCTGTAGGTATTTTCATCCAGTCCTGTGGCTCCCGGTTCCCTGGTTGCATGAGGAGATTTGTAGCCACCAGTTCAAACTCTGGCAAAGGTGACTCAAACCCTGCAGCCTACCAGAACGGATAAAACGCAAATTCTCGGCATTTGAATGCAAGATGAGCCTTCCAAAGGAAATCTAAACCCATCTGCTGCAAGCAAGCACTCCAGCGTCTCTCTTCCCAGTGCTACCCAGCCTTCTGACTGCCCAAACACATTGCACCACAGCCTGCCCGTGAGTAACACAGGAACTGCCCCCCCTCCATGCCTGTTCATAAAACACCAAAAACCGAGAATTTACAGAACCATCACGGGCTATTGTGAGCTCCTGGATGTGACACCCCCAATCCAGTCAGATTACACACAAGCACAGCTACCCTACAGATTTAGCAGACTCAAAGCAAGCAAAGGGCATCTTTTCCTGAGACTTGGTGACACAGGGGCCAGCCGTGACACAAAGGTCTGTCTTGGGCATCGCACCTGAGCGTGTCCTCAGGCGCTGGAGCAGGCTGGGACTCGCGGTGGATCAGCTGCTCCCGGTGAGGGACACAGGTACACTCTTACCTAGTCAGTGCCAGGGGTCTCCCCACACTTTCCTTAAGCTCCAGTCTCTCCCTCACATCCCAAAGCTTCATCTCCACCACACCACCAGCTGAACTGAGGAGGATTCCTCTACGAGGCTGTCTTACAGCTACAATCCCTGGCTCAGGATCTCAGCCAATGACTCTGTTCTCTCCAACAACAAGCAGAGCTTCTGCTTTCAGTATTAGGACACACACAATGTGGTCGTACTTTGGGGACTTTCTGGAGCCACCAGTTTTCTCCACAAATAATGAATCCCAGCAATCATGTGCCCATCAAGATGAGGAATCAGAAATGGCTGTGACAGCATTCCAGCCCTTCAAACACTACCATAAAAGGCAGAGATTTCCTCAAATCTAAATTTACAAGACAGGAACCCATAAACAAAGTATGTGAATTTAGTTCAGGTGTAGGAATTTGCAACAGTCACAGTGCCTTAATGATGCTCTAATGTTAGATTATGGAGCACCCTTCCTTTTCAACTGATACAGCAGATAGATTTGTTTTCAAATCAATTTAATTACAGCTGCTGGTATACCCAGCCAGGATTTATCCAAACAACAACTGTGCAGCTCTGCTCAGACACTCCATTTAAAGCACTTCACCTTTGATCCACAGAGTTCCTCTGGCAACCACAAAGAGATGTCCAGCTGCAGGGCTCAAGCAATGCCTACCATGCAGAGGATATTGCCAGGTGAGCATCACTAACTGTGACAGTGCATATTCCACAGAGATGCAAGGTGGGTCCAGCTTGTAGCTGCATCAACACCCCGTCTTTTGTGGCTCACGTTACCTCACCCTTCCTGCAGGTAAGGGGAAATGAGAAACATCTCCAGCCAAAGCAGATGGAAGACACGCTGGGAAATGTGCAGCTTTCACAGCAGGAGGCCAATTTTCCTGAGCTATGCACAAGCATTCTGGGATAACCAAAAGCCACAAATAACCCAGTGTGTGCTTTCATGGGCAGCAGGGAACAGAAAGCTCAGGTAGAAGGTGCACACGGGTGGAGAGAGCCAGCCAGGGAAGCTACCAGATCCATGCCACGCTGGGTGACTCTGGGCACAGGATGTGTCCCAGGACTTGGTGCATGTCCTGTGAATCAAGATGATGACCTGCCTTACTCCATAATTATGTGTCTTGATCTAGTAAAGGTTGTCCATTGAACTCCTGACTCCCCTACACCTTCAGCCACAGAGGGAAAGAATCAATGCAAACCAAGGAAAAATAACCCCTTCTCTCCATTCTATTCTCTTTTTAAATTTAAGCCTCCAAATCCCTAATTTGTTCCAACAGTTTTTATGTGGTTATGTTCCTACCTCACAGCCAAGACCAGGAGGCCAGTGACGACTACAGACACCCAAAGTTCATCTCATCTTCATTTCCAGACTTTACTGTTGAAGGTGGGGAAAAACATAATATAAACAAATAGAAGATAATGTGCCAGACACGCTCTCCCTTGGGAGACCACCACTCTCTTCCCACATTAGGTGGGGCTTTTGCTGCATTGTTTCAGGCTAGAAATCTTGCCTTGCACACAGCCTGCCATCCACACAGGCACGCTGGGCAGACACAGAACACGACTGAGCCCGGACGAAGCAGAACAAAGGTTTCCAGTCTCTTTTGTCCAGCTATTTAAGGCAGTCCTTGAATGCCATACAAGTGTTTAGACAGCATATAGTATTTATGCTCTGAAACACAATGTAACAGACAATCAGATGATAAGGATTAAATTAAAGAAACCCTACTCTAACAAGTAAATAATTCTCTCATTTTTTGGCGAGTTGCTCAAAATGGAGCGGAGACGCGAGCAGCAGCCGCGGCCACCGGCTGCTGATGCGACAGTTCTGGGCTCCTTATTGAAAACATCTGGAAGCTCTGAGCCGCTCTGTGCAGACAGGAGTTTGAAACTATCCAATCATTTCATATCCAAACCCAAGTCCAGCGCTGCGGATTTCAAGGGAAGGAAAAGAGGGGGAAGAAAAAAAAAAGAAAAAAAGGCACTTGATCACACCATATGATCTGTAACTCATCCAGATAAAACTCCTCCTCCTCCTCCACCCGCTAACAGACCTCTTAATGACAAGGAAATCGTGGTTATCCTAAAACAGACTGAACTATTGTTATCTGTTTCGAATTACTTTTGCCATATCGTTATGAAACACTGCAATGATGCAATCTGCAGAAATACTCAGGCACATTAACTTTTTTAACCGTGGCTCTGATAGGAACTAATGGAGCAGTAGATGAAACGAAAAAATTCTCCCTGTTTTAAGCAAGGCAAAACCCACTTTTGGGCACTAAAATGAGGTGATAATAAATTCATCAGACAGTAAGAGAGAAGAATTACAATTTCAGTTGCTCTTTTCTTAAAAGAAAGCAGCTTTTTTGGGAAGGCTTTTTAAAATTTTACATTTCTGGCACTTGCAAGGATAGACAAAACAAATCGCTTTTTTCCTAAAACTAAATAAGGCAAAGGAAATCTGCACTCTAATGCTGCAAAGCCTGTAAGAGGAGCACGTTCAGTCTGGAAGGGAGAGCACATCCATCGTGTCTGCGGGGAGGGATGTCAGCACCCATGTGAGACCAGACCGAGATGGATGCTCAAATGTGGATTTTGAAGCAGACCAGGCCACTGCTGACCATAGAGAGCACTCACACCCCAGACCTTGGTCAAGAGCCCTGGATGTTAGGTAAGGTATTTCTCATGTTTGCAAAAGCACTGCAACACTGAGAGGAGTTTTGGCTGACCCAGTCCCACCGCGTCTGTCTGCATCGCTGTGGGGTGCTGGCACTTCGGTCAAAGCTGCATTCCTCTGGCCATGCATGACCCACCAGTGTCACACCAAGCTACAAGTGGCTCCAAAAGGCTGATTGTGATTTTGAATTTCCCTACAAGGTAGGGCACAGAAAGAAAACCAGTCACAGAGAGGGACATGGACAGTCCCCCAGGACCAGACATCACGGGGATCCCATCTGTGGCAAATCCACGCTACTCTAAGGGGGAAGGTCAGTGATGCAGCAACAAACCTTCACAATCCTGGTCCTAAAACCCCTTTATATTCATCAGCTTGACTTAATCCTTGGGGCAAATCATCCACAGTACCAACACAAGTTTTATTCTCAGCCTGGGATTCTCCCAAAACTTCCCTATTCAAATCATACATTCACACAAAGGTCTGGAGAAAGGCATTTCTTCATAGAGCAACACTTTGGGACAAAATGACTGAGCTAATTTAATATCCAGACAATCCACTGTCCAGCTGCAGCCTGTGTTAGAGCTCACAGACAGAACCGTCTAACAAACAGCCAAAGAGCCGTGAGGGAATGAGGAGGGCTTGGAAAGATGTCAGGCATACGGATATACAGAGTGCGTGTTTTGAGAAAATACAAAAACACCTTTAAGACCTTCAGCCACTTCCTGACCTTCCCTTTTTCTAGTATTTCTCAGAGACCCAGTGTACATTTTTCAGGAATTTCTATTGTCCAAATAACCTTCAGAAAAATGCCGAAGCTTTGGTCAGCCACGGAGCATGCCTGAAAATCCTTCCAGAGGAAGTCAACTGCCCATCTCACTGCTCCCAAATGGCTACAGGAGAAACACAACCCACACAAGAGATTAGCAACCCCTCAGCTGACTCTACATCACTTTGCAAGATCCGCTTCTTCCTTTACCAAAAATAACCACAGTTGGGATGTCTAGCTGGCTGAAGTGCTGTGGGATCTTGGACCACACCACAGATATTTATTTAGCACGTTATGGGAGTTGAGAGAAATACTTCTGCTGTCAAACACTGGACATGTTGCTTTGCTCTGTGAATTCCAACATCCTGAAAATAGGGAAGGGAAAACATGAGTGGATAAAGTGGGAACAGTCCCAAAACAGGCTGTCAAGGAGCACCTGAACTATGAACTGCAGCAACAAATCAGCTGCACGTCCCCCGTGTCCTCCTGTCAGCTGCTCCCATGCTCAGGCACTTCCCACCAGGGCACCGCCTCTAATGACCTACAGATTGGGTCAAACACAAAAAAAATGGGGACTTCTGCAAAGAATAACACAATCTGCAACCAAAACAAGTGGATGGGAGATAATGTTTTGATTTCACAGCTGGCACAGCCCAGCCTGGAGCTGCTGCTGAAGAAATGACATTCACTTCTCTGATCTCATCCAAAACTAAAGTTGGTAACAATAGACTTGCTTATGTTTTCCTGTATGGTTTTCAGTTGCTGACAATGAACATGTAAATTTTACATGCACACAATGAATGATAATCTTGGTTAATTACTGTGATTCCACTCTAAAGGCAGGATTACAGTTTCTGGGATCTGGAAAGAAAATGGTATAAATAAAAGTATTTAAAAGTGTGAATTGCATTTATAGGAGTTTTCAAACCACCATAAACATTATACAAGTCACTTGAATTTGGTTTGCACAGACTATTCCCCAAACATCTGAAGGCCTGCTCAAGCCCAATCAAGCAATGTCTAATAATTTGTCCTACAGAGGAGCTAAGGAAGAGATCATTGCATTTGTCTCAAATGCAAGACAAAGGGGATGTTTCATTATCTATAAAGTTCACTAATTCGACAATCAAATGAGTTTTTCATTTTTATATCATCCGTAACAAAAAAGCCCATTCTGACATGACTGGGATAGATACAGGATATAACAAAGTATTGATTTACACAACTAAAAACATATATTCTGTTGTCCCATAACAACACATTCTAGAATCTCTACAGTTCAAAATATGAGGATAACAATTAGTTTGAGTTTTTGTGCAGAAAAACAAAGCACCTCACATTTCCAGAGTGCAGGAAACACCCCTGTATTCTGAAATGACCCCCACTGCTGTGGGCAGGGCACAGGAGCAGGCAAACATCGCCTGAGCCACTCCAGGATGCCTCAGCATAACATGAGATCAGTGCCATGAGCTGTCTGGTGGATGGTTCTATCTGAAGAATTATGTCTTCAGCTAAAAACAGAGACAGGGTAGCAGATTATGTAGATGAATTGGCGGATAAAGCCAAACAAAAATGACGTGTGGCATGAGTGAGTGAAATTAATGGACAATATAAAAATGACACATCTTGAACTGAGGAAATTATTCAACTTTTACTATTCTTTCATGCCTACAGTCTAAGGCACTGTAATCCAACTGCAAAACAGAGACAGGTCATTCAAATGAATAAATCATGCCAGAAAATGATTCAGCTTCCCTTCTTTTTTTTTTTTCCCCTTTTCTTTTTTTTTCCCTTTTTACCCAAAGTCCCTAGGACTCAGCCCTTAGGAAGCCCACACGACCCAGTGTATTGTCCTGGCCAGGCACTCTGTCAAAAGGGAAAAAGTTATCTTTTCTTTCATCTTGTAATTGAAAATCTGGGAGGGGAAGCGGTGGGAAAGCAGAGCACTGTACAAAGGCACCCATCATATTCCCAGGTCAGCTTTTGGCTTGGCTGCTAATGAAGGCAGGGCATTGAGGACACTGTGGCATTTGTTTTGCCCTTCCAATTTTTCTGTTTGCCTTGTGGGAAGGGGGATCTCAGCCCCCACGGGTAACTGAGATGCTCTGAGTGCAGCCAAGCCCCTCTCCCAGCAATAACAGACACTCCAGCTCACCCTCCTACCTACACTCACATCCAACCAATATTTTCGTGCCCTCTCTCCATGCATTTGGAAACTTGAAATAAAATCCAATGCAAACTTTGAGAGGAGGCATTTGGAATCCAGCTCCCGCCTGGGAGGTCTGCTTGAGGACCACATGAGTATTCCTTTGCTCACTGTTTTATCCGTTTCCCTGGTAGTCCTCTGCAAAGAATATTAAACAAACATGTCTTTACAGCTCAAGAGCCCAGGAGAGAATGTTGACCCTGTGGAAAAAAACCCAGGTTTTATCCATTTTTACCCCACTTTCATCCCTCTGGACTAAAGATGTATATACAAGGGTAAGGATTCATTGGGTCCACAAAGCCGTCATTAAGGACTGCTACATCAATCCATGCTGAGTGTGTTCTCCCCTACAGCCTAATTTTAGAAAGCATTTTTAAAGTAATTTCAGGGCATAAAACATGTATAATTAACAGCCAGATACGTGGAAGCATCGCCATTAGTGAGGAATTTTCTCAACAGTTGATGCTGCTCCAGAAAAATAATAAAATATTTATTCTAAGGTCATAAACTAACCCGATTTTCAAAGATCCCTCTACAGTAATATTTGTGGTTGCAAGGTTAAGTCCTAATCGGAATAATGGATCCCAAGCCCTGCTCCTATGCCTCTCCACTCAGTTAAATGTCAGGCCAATACAGGTGCTCTAGGAAAGTTTTAGTTGCTGAGTTTTTGTGTTCCCCTCTCTCATTCCCCACCTGCCAGAGCTGCTGCATTTCCATATATTTAACAGCTTTTTTCAATAGCTAAATACATTTAAGCCAACGGATGATGATAAATGGGGCCAAAAACGTCAAAAAGCAGCATTTATGATACCCTGCAATTTCCCTGAGTTATCATTCTGATTCACACTGTCCCAGGAACTGCAAATTGCTGCCTTGCAGATAAGGAAAATGGAACATCTAAGATTTCTTTCCAGTGACTACAAGGAAAGGGTTGGTTTTGTTTTCTTGGGAAGAAAAGGGAAAATGTTCTGAAGCTTTCTCTTCAGGCTAAAATCCAAAACATTTACAAGACTCAGGAGCACAAAAGCTTGCAGATAACCAGCAGAACTGACGCCAGTTCCATCAAAGCAAACTAGTAACAGCAACTGGGAGGAATGCAGATTATGCAGCATCCTTTTCTATAGAAAAAAAAATCCTTTCTGTTATGCAACAGTTAAATAATTTAACTGTTCCTAGTTATTATTCCTCAGCTAGTCTTTTTGGCTATTATGCAGCACTAGTCTCTTCTGTTTCTGAAGTTTGCCTTTCAGAGGAAAAAAAAAAGGCAACTTCAAAACATGCAAAAATTAATGAAACCCATATGTGGGATACTGTCATTATTCCATGTTTATAAGAGGATCAGGTTTTGTTAAATGGGCTTATTTAATGCAGACGCATAAGCAAAAATACCCAGCAAAAGATCTGAAAGCCATTGAAAGCAAAATATTTTCACAATTTAAACTAAAAGCCACTATATATTTTGGTGCAACTTTGTTTATGGCTTCTCTGACAGCTTATAAAAGTTCTGCTAAGCAGAGAAACATCTCCTAGATAAGATTTTACCTTTTTGACTCTTTTCATCCTCATACTGTATTTAAGCTGGGCCAACCTAAAAATCAATGGCTTATGGAAACATCTGTTGATACAGGCACACAATTTAGACTTTTTTCAACAGCTGTTGTTATTTTATGCTCTTTTTTGGCTAGGCCAGTTGGTAAGACTGGAAGAAAATACAAGCTGGGCTCCTTTCCCGACTTTGGTCTCTCTCTAGCGGCTGCAGCTGGCACCTCGTTCCCTCCCCTGTACTGGGAGTCTGGGGGCTGAATGTCCCCCAAGTCTGGTCTTGCTCACCAGCCTCAGACAAGAGACAAAGGAAATACATCTCCCAAACGGGCACCTGTGTTATCTCACTCACCTAAATACTGGCTTAAAATACCCCCTGCTGCTGCTGCTTTCTGCCCCATACAAGGGACTAAAACACCCTCCTCTGCCCATCTTCCTGGCTCCCATTTCCACTTCCAACAGCAATCCACAATAAACCCCAGGTTTGTCTTGCCTCCCCCCACTGCTATTTCATTGCTGGGATGCAGACATCTGCCAATATCCTCCATAAAAGATAACGCACAATATATTTTAACAGCCAACCTGCCAAAAGGTATTTGGTGCTTCAGACAGTGCTACTCCCCAGACAGAGAACACGCACTGCTCACAGTAAGGCTTGCACAAAACCAGAATGTCCTTTTCTTGCTAATCAAATGACTACCTAACAAAAAAAAAAACCCAGCAAATTCAACCAAAATATCCTATTTTCAACATTTAATTCAACTGCTAGTTGAAACAAGACGTTTCTATCTGAATTCTGTTTTCTTGAAAGAGAAGAAAACAACTTACAAAGCTTTTAAGGAGCTCCAATCTTTTTCAGTGTACATTCAAACTGTCAGGAGCCAAAGAAAGCCAATACCCCACGCACAGATTTTTTTCTCTCCCCTTGCTCTTTTTAACAGAGACGACTTGTTTAATCTTACCTTCAAACTTCTTATTTCCCTGCCATGCCCTCCCAGAGTCTCCGTCAGTTGTGCCAACACTTGCCCAAAAGGACAGTCATAAAAAACCCAGCTTGAACAGAAACTGCTTATCCAGAGGAGGGAGAGCCCCAGGTTTGCGAGCAGAGGAGATATTTCAGCATTAAAGAATTCTCGGAGCTACTCCAAGACGCAAATTTTTGTTGTCTGGTGCACTGTAAGGATTTTAAGCCCAGAAAGAAGCTATTTATTTAGTCTATATACATAGATTTATAACAAAGGCAGAGGATCCATCTACAGTCCTCTGGGTGCTTTTTGCATCGTTTATAGCATATGAAGTAGACCTCAGCTTTGTCAAAGACAGAAAACAAGAAATAAACAAGGTTTGACAAGAAAAATCAAACACTGCCCTCCAAACACACAGCTATGAATTAAAAAGCCCTTTGAGATGCCTCTCGATGTCTCCTCAAAACACATTAAAACCCAGAATTTGCAAAATGCCCTAAAACCCATTTCAGCAGATGCTGCAGGGAGGAAAGGACTTTCTCTCAGCCCTCCCTTTTGTAAGACCACGGGACCTTTATCTTTACAGTCATGCCTCTCTTCAGTCATCTGCAGGTAGGAATATCTGGACATGATGTAAGCAACCTTCCTTCTCTTTTAAAGGGTTCAGAAAGGTACATCACCACTCTGTTTTACCCCTGGTGTGCAGGCATTTGAAGCTAAAACTTATCTGCCTCCTCCTGGGCAAGCAGATCAGTAAGCATTTCCTCACCTTGTTATGGTCAGTGAGTTAAAAAAAAATAATAGTGGAACAAAATACCAAGAAATACTTCTTTAATCTCAGTAGATTTTAACAGCCCATCCCTTTCCACGCTTTTGGTAAGAATCAGTACAGTATTTTGGAGAGGCAGGAGAGATTTCATACTCCTAAACACTAGATCTCAGACTGAAACTAACGTTTCAGAGAACTGCACCTCCAGCCTTTGAAAATGTGTATTTTGGAAATATTCCTCCCAACCGCTTTCAGGCATTTAATATGTCCAGCTGTGTTAAGAAACCAAGCAAAAGTTCAGTGTCAAGTAAGTCAGGATTATGATCTTTTTATGATTTATGGAGGTAAGCACAGTCTCAGACAGAAGAAAAACATGTCACTTGATGCTAAGCAGACTCAGTACCAGGGCTCAGACTAATGAGCGAGCGAGGGCGAGGCTTCACGTTCCTGCCTCTTATCTCAGCAGCTGGAAGGACACCACAGGAGGAGGGAGAGCACAGCCAGAGCCAGGCAGAGCCAGCCCCAAGGTACCTGCAGACACAGTATTGATGTACTGGTGTTCCAGTGCGGAAGATGGAAATGCTCCAGGAGAGGGAGACACATGGCATTGGATAAAGATGCAGGTAAGAATGCGCTCCCAAAAAACTACATGCAAAAATAAGGAGAAACTACTATTAAGTGGCTGTAGTGGTATCAGGGCCAAGTATTTAGGGAGAAGTAATATCTAACCAGGCTGAGGAAACCATAAGCCAAGCATCAGGCCTTCTGCAGATTTGAAAGGAGAGCAGCACAACTCAGGTTAAACACAGAATAGCAACAATTCCTCTGTTTCAAACTACACAAACAGAAGAGAAAGCAAACAAGGTAATCCAGAAATATTTGCTCGCTTTTTTGGATTAGTCTCCTGGGCACAGCTACTGCCTTCATTTTCACCGAGTATATCACTGGCACTAAGATGATAAACACAGCAAGTAAGAAGGGAGGGAGCAGTTAAGTTCATCGCTGTCAAGAGAAAATTCAGAAAGTTTGCTACATGAAGTACATGCTTATTTAGGCATAAATATAATGCATAAGTGAAGCAGAAAGAGAAGTGGAAGGAGAACTTTATCAGCTGCAAGAGACCAAGTGCAAAAGAAAGCCTAGTTTAGAATTTGCTCCCATCTGCTAATTCCTATACAGCTGATCAAGTATATTTTACTAAACCATTGCAAAATTTTTACATTCTTGTTACAGCCTCTGTGCTGGGGTTATTCCAAAGCAGAAGTTCGAAACACAGACGACAGCAGTAAAAAACTAAAGTGGTGATGGAAAGGAGGTAAAGCAGCACTGAGAAGAAACTCTTATCCTTTGTGTCTACCTGCTCTGGGGTCCCAATAAAAAGTCACTCTCGTCCATGCTTTATACCTGGCATTTGGAGACATGACCTCTTCTTTGGCATGATTTATGATCAAAATCTTCTACCAAAATTCAGAAGTTTCCTTTGCTTGAAAGTTTCAATGAATTTGGTATTATGACAGAAAGGAGATCTACCACTGCCCACAGCCAAACACACCACCAAGGCACTGCCCTGACCCTGGGGGTTTTGCTTCTGACCTGCAGCTGCTTTGGCTCAGCCAAACCCCCTCCCTCCCAAACTTTTATTTCAGATATCACATTCTTGGATACCCAATTACACAGTCCTTCTGAGCAGACTAAGATATTTTAACCACCCACTGCAACATTAACCATCTATTCTGATTTCACAGTGCCAAGCTTAAAGACCTGCCCACCACCGCCAGCCTGTCCTGTACTACTGCAAAGATGTCCCTGCCAAGCCAGAGAGCCATCAGTCTGCTGCATGAAAAGGCAAACATTTAGTTATCACCCGGGCTTTTATCTCATCTGATGTTTTAACAGCAGTTTAAGCCCAGAACCATTCTGCAACACAGCTGAGTCACCCTGGGCCACACCAGGATGTGTAACACCAGGCAGAAACTGCAGAGATGCTGTTACAAAAACAGGTTTCCACCTTTGCACGAAAATAATATAATAAGGGAAGGCAGACAACCTAAAACAGGTGGGAAAAGGCTGAGAACAATAACAAAAAGGGAAATCTGTGAAAGGGCCACAAGGCTACATGCATTTTGATTCCATGTTTCCATGGAAAAAGTTTAACACTACTTCTTATCTTCTTCTTACTCCCATCATTCTTTTCATCCTTCGCTGGAAGTTCAAGTCAGAAAGGCCATGCCTGGATACTGCTAGAGCATGCTTCATCAGTGGCCAAAAGTTCCTGTTCATCTCTCAGGCAGCTGCTCCTGTCTGTCCCATGACTACTCACAAAAGCCCAGAACAAATGCATGGGAATATAATTAAAACTCTGTTTCTTGTATTCATAAGGTTTTTCTCTAAGGTGGTGTAACTTACAATGAACTGCAAAAAATGTAAGTCTACAGAAAAACATAAACAGTGGCCTGACTACACTGTAAGGGGCCAACTCTGGCTTCCAAAATATCAGAATGGGGCTGGATAAGTTCCTTCAGAAGGATAAAAACCCAGTGATCTGATACACCAAAGTACCCATTTGTCTTAATAATCCAGCCTCCATCAAAAGTCCACATTTGGTCTCCCATGTTACCATCTTAGTTTCCTCTATATTTAGACCAGGAATTCAGTGTGCAGTAACCATGTCTACTGTACAACAGTTTCACCACAAAACTTTTAAGATATTTCAAACATAAATAAAAGAACCCATAGGATAAAGGAGACTGGACCACTCAAAACCAACACAGTATTTTCTTTTGTAAGGTACAATATTCAATGCCAGCATTCCTTTGCTAGAAGAACAGTCTTATACGTCCATTATTTTATGGAAAGTATGGATCCATACTTTCATGACAGCATAAAAAATGAATGTATCAAACCACTGGAAGAGAACTCCAAACCCAGCATTTTCTGTACTTGACATCTGTTAGATCTATATTTTACAAACTTGTAAAATAATGGAGTTCTGATCCTAAAAAGGGCCTCCGAAAGCTACTTTAATACACTGATGTAAAATAATTTATGAGTGAACCCCTTTGTCCGAAGCAAGCCAAAAGTGAGCATTGCAGAAGAACAGTAGTTATTAAAAATTATCTAAACCATCTCAAAACTACAGCAGGAATATATACACAACTCTGCCTTCAAGGCAACAGCGTCTGGAGATGGATAAATAAAACTGTAGGTAGACCTCGATGCTTTTAACAAATAAGTGTGAAAAACCAGAGGGACAAACTTCGCAGCTGCTGCTGGGAGGCTGGCAGTCAGATGTTTTGTTAGAGAAAATGAGGAAATGATGAAAAACCAGAATATCACACAGCAATCTTTGCTGCTGAACAACAGTGGCTGAAGGGGAAGGCGTAGGGGAGGAGAATTAACTCACCATCTCCAGAGATCAGCGGGGGCTGGCACAAGCCCCGTGGCCACGGCGTGGGCGCCTTCATCTGCCCTGAGCCAGACCTGGGAGCAGCATCCCTGTGCTGAGCCGGGGATTTGGCTCCGTGTCCACGTTCCTGCCTCCCTCCCTAACATCCGTGAATCCTGTGGCTGAGCTTGGAAACTACTGCCTCTATGAGCTGAGGATTATCAGCACTCGGGATAAAAAGGCATCGGAACTGCAGCACTCAGAGAAATTCAGTGCAGGACAAAGAAACCTGCCACAACAGTTGTATAAATGCCTTCAAGGCATGAGTAATGGTAAAGGCCAAACAAGAACCCCAGCCTGGTTTGAAGTTCTTTTTCTTTTCTTTTCTTTCCCCTGGCTTTTATTCTCACTCCCTGCAGCTTGTGATGCCCAGAGCGGCCGGCGAAAGCCGGGGTGATGTGTCCTGCACAGCGATGAATTCACTCAGGGCTGGCCAGCTGACACAATTTCCTCACACAGCTCAAAGCCTCTGCTCTGAGCATCCGGGGCAGACACAGGATGCTGGTGGGTGTGAGAAAGGGCCTGGCAGATGACTAGCCCCAAGCCTTGACCCGATGGGTAAGTGTGTGTCAGCCTTCAGCATTAATGCCAGGCTTAGGACAGGCTCCCTTTTGGCTCAGTTTTTCCATGTTTACTGTAGTTACAGGACAACATTTACAAAGAGAGGGTTACACAAGTGATTTTAAAGAGGCAGGGTGAGAACACAGCCTATTGTTAAGGCTGCACTTTCCACCGCCAGACCCGGCTCTGATTTGTTTGCAACACTTCAGCCACTTGCTCTGAAATTGCCCAAGCTCTTGAGGAGATTCCCACGCTATTCTGTAGGCCCTTTGGAAAAAAGGGATTTGCAACTCCCATCCCACAGTATGTACATATGTACACACATGCAGATGGAGAAAATGGACTTCAGTCCACACAGACAACCTGAATTTTGCCAGGTCCTCAGGATGAGCAGTTTGTTATAATGGTTAACTCCTAAGAAAATAAATTGCAGCCTGGAGAACGGTAACAAGCCCTTGTCTTGGGTCACCAGCAAGGTTCAGCAGTTTGGAACCATGAAGCATCACTTGATCTGGCACCAGCACCAGACTCTCCTCCTCAGCACCAGCCACAGGAGGTGGGTGACACTGCACACCTTGGCCAGAATTTTGTCTATTTATCTGCTGACTCCAAGGAAGAGAAACATGAGAGACTACAGCTGGGGGAAAGGAAAAATCTCTGCATTCTTCACACCCACTGTCCGTCCCAACACTCATCTCAGTGCCATGTGGGTCTCTACTCTCTCCCATAAGCTCTTTTCCACCCCATTCAGTCCATCCTCTTCTTCCCTCCTTCATCTCCTGCAGTCCTGCCGTCCCAGTCCCCTTCCTTCGCTCACCCTAGCAGCTCCTTGCTCTTCTCCTTTTTCAGCAAAGCACAAACCTGGGGGCCTACAAACCAAAACCAATGGGCAACAACAGACCTGAGGCTCTGTCCTGACAGCATCATCGCTCTTATCTGTAACAACTCCCAGGGAAGAAGGTTTCCTAGCCTTCCTAGGTGGTCTTGCAACAGTTTTATGATGCTAACAGGATGTTTTCACAACATCCAGCCTAAATCATCCTGGCAAATTAGCAAATCAGTAAATTAAACTGCATGGAAACCTGGGACTTCAATAACTACTATTACATGCGGGCAGACTGCTGGACTGCACAGTGGTTTTCTTTTTGTTGCACCGAATAAATTTAGTTCTTTCAATCTCTTCTCACGTTTCTTAATCTCTTCTCACTGTTGCCCTCTGGACACTTTCCAACCTGCCTGTGTCCTCCTCCAAGCAGGGCACCCCAAATGGATCTGATGGCTCTGATGATGGCTCCACAGTGCCACACATGAGTAAGTCACCTCCCACACCTTACAGAGGACACTCCTTCAAATGTAACTCAAAACACGACTTGTCTCTTTTGCAACAGCTCTTGCTGTTGATTCCTTTGTAATCCACTAAAAATCCTCAGTCTTATTTTAGCCATCCCTCTCCAGCTTAAAACTGACTTGGTAAATGGGTGTTTTGCTTTCTCCTTTGCAAATGCAGTACTCTCTGTCTGCTTTTATCTCTTATCTGGATGTGCTCTCCAATTTCTTAAGGTCACTCTGAACCCTGACCCTGTTCTCCAAGCGCCTGCAATCTCTCCCAACCTGATGTCATCTGAGTGTTATAAACATACCTCCATCTTCCAAATCATGACTGAAAATATTGCAAGTTTCCCCCCAGAAAGTGACCTTGCTGATATATCACGTTTCTGCACTACTTGGATCGCTGAAGGGATGAAAGAGTAAGACTTTTCCAAGCTTTGTTCTCTGCTGCTTTTGAAAACACAGACATTAATTAAAAACTAATTCCTCTGGTAAAGGTAGGATGCATTCAATTCAATAGGAACCAACTAATAAATGTAATAAATGCAGTGGGAAGGCTATTTCCCAGTGAGCTCTGTTCCTGGGGTCAGCCAGCTACAATTTCTCAGTCACAGGCTCAGACAACCAAAGCTGTCGGATAAACCCAGCAGCACAACCTTATCCATCCTGCCATGTGAAGACAAAGATTCAGCAAATAACAAATCACAATCAGTTTCTGGGATCAACACAAGAGAAGCATATCAGGGTTAAGTTCATTTCAAACTGTTGCTTTACTTTTATGACGCTGGAGCCACAGGCTCCATTTTAAATTATTTTAATATCTCAGCATGGAGTAGCCAAACCAAATTTCTCATCAGAGTTAACAATTACTCCATTTTAAAAACACTAAAGTCTCATTTTACTAGATCACATCAAGTGATTGTCCCAGCTCTACTCAGGATTCCCACACTAAGCAGGAAGATGAGGACCAGGAGAGTCTCCATCAGGATGCCCACCATGAAAGCCTGAGAAGTTCTGGTTACTGAGTTTTACAGCTGAACAGACATAACCTCTGAGAAAAGATTCTGGAAATTTTAGAAATAGATAATTTAAAAACTCATTTCAATTGGAAAAAACATTTTTCCGTTATTTTCTCTTCAGTGCTTATAACCTCATAACCCTACAGAGACCATCATTTTCCTAAACATTTTTCAGCAGCAGCTTTTCCATGACATGCATGAGAGTCTTCTGAAACAACTACAGGGGAAAGTGTGAGATTTCACACATGCAATACTGGCATCACAGATCCTGCTAATCCTAAAAATTCTCCACAATTTTTCATTCTTCAGAACCCAGCTTAGAAGAAAGAGTTTTCCCCTTCTCTCTCCAGAGTACTCAAGCTACTCTCCTTCAGCCTGACTGAACTATACAAGAAATTGCACTTTTTAAACTCCAAGACATTTTTTTTCCCAGTAACTTGTGCATATGAAAAGCTTTCCACATTGAGCAAATTCCTCACCCATAAAACAGGAGCTAACAACAATTCCCAAGATCCAAAACTGCCGACAGCACCGGTGAGGATCCAAAATATCTGCAGCTCCTGACCAGGGGCAAGCAACAACACTTCTCTTTGCAACAAGTTAAGAAAACCACCTTTACTAACCACAAAATAGCTCTGTAATGAGAACCCAATGAGCACCTGAAAGACCCCTGGCTACAAAAAGCAGCAGCACTAAATAAAGCAAGAGTCACGATGTGGCAGGAGAGGCACAAAGCACGGTGGCGGTCACCGGCCAGCTCTGACCCAGCCCACACGTGTGAATTAAGCTCTATTTATAAGCCTTCCACTCCTTTTTGGTGGGGTTTTTTTTTTTTTTAATGACCTTAATATAGTGCAGTTGTTATTTTGTTTCTGTTGAACGTAGCAACAGGAAACCCTGTCAGTCCTGCAGCAAACTTTCCATTCCCCTGGCACTCCCATTCCTGCCTCGAAAAAGCCAGATTTCTAAAGAGGTGTTTGACAGGGTGGGAGGGAGAGGAAGAAGAGAAGAAAGTACACACACAAACCCCAAAATGCCCATAAAACATGCAAAATGGAAGCCAAATTCAATGACTTTTTTTTTTTCTTTTATCCTCGTTTGAAAGGAAAAAGCAGTGTCCTAATTTGCATTTTCTACAGATTTCTTACTTCACTACCAGATTTGTAAGTATTGTTTCAGGAAAATTATCTTTAATACAAGGTCAGTTAAAAAAAAAATAAAAAAATCAGTAGCATCTTTAAACTCACACATTCTAGTAATGAAAGACTTCCATATCAGACAGCACAAATTTTAGCTTGAAAGTTATTTTCTCTAGTCCCTGGCTAACTCACCAAGCAAGCAGCTACAGAAATTAAGCCTTAACTTGTTAAAAACATAATAAACTTGATTTTATTACAAGCTTTGGCAAGACTGTTCTGCTGCTCAAAGAGCTTTACTGCATGATGAGCAAAGATTTTTGGAGCTCCACCCTGCAGTGTGAACTCATCCCCACAGTATTTTCCCTTTTAACAGCTTCATAATGGTAGGGGAAGACACAAACACAGCTGCTCAAAGGCAACGTGCTCTGACACAGGCTGCCATCAATTTACCGTTTACAAAACACTTTTTCAGGAACACGAAACCACACATAAAATACAGGAGCAAACACAAATCCAGCTAGGAAAGGTAAGACTTAAAAAACACAGCTGTTGACAAAGCAGAATTTGTGTTAGTGGTGCTTTAAACAAAAATTATGTTCAAGTAAAGCTAAATAGCCACTTTTTTTTTTTAATCAGACAGTCCTTAAATATGGCAAAGCACAGTAACAGAATACAATACCAATGGATTCCTGATTCCTGGCATGACCTTTTTATATTGTTTCACTGACACAAGGAATATAGACTTTCTCCCCACATTTGATCCCTATATATCCTCCCATTATTCATTTTTCTTCCAGCTAAGGCACAAACACTCCCAGCCCATGATGCCTTTAGACCTTGGAGTCTGTGCACACACCAACAGCAACCACAGCCACGGCCCCTTCTGCCAAAAACTCCCTGGAAACACAAAGCACAAGAGGGGATGGAGAGACTCCCCAGGACCACCCCGGCAGCGGCAGTGCAGGGACCCTGAAGGTGCTGCTGGCCCCCACACAGCATCACCATCCTCAAGTGCATTCCAGGACATGGCTTTTGTCAAATCATGCACAAATCTTGGTACAACCTTGCCCCATGAGGAACCTCTTGGCTCAGTCTCTCTGTCACTGGCTGAGAAAACATAAATGTGCCTTAACCCAGCAGCTGAAAATGCAATGGCTAAAAAAGCCCAGGCTATTTTTAAAAGGCTAAAGCAACAGCACTGGACATCGTTCAGCTTTGCAGAGGCTACAGAAAGGAAACCAGCAGGTCACAGCAGCAGTGGTGTTTCTTTATAAAGCACAGCAAAGGACAAGGTGACAACATGTGCACTCACCGCTTCTTCCGTCCGGTCCTTCAGAAAATCCACCTCGTCCTCAGTTTTCATTTCCAACCTCCCTGTGCAAACAGAAGGTCCACAAAGGTAATTTATAAACACGCTTCTTTAACTGCTACTACTACTTTTATGTTTACTCAAACCAGTCCCTCCCCCCAAAAAAAGAAAGAAAAGAAAACCCAACCCCCAAGCCCCTTCAACAAGTCCATTTGAACCCCTTAAAAGTCCACTTGATTTCCAAATTCTGGTTTCATTGCTGACTTTGCTGCTTCCTTGCTATTCATTTTAACAACTGTCGTATCTGGGACTGAAGGAAACTATGAAACAGCAGCAAGCACAGGGTGAAACTCCTGAGAACCTGTAGGTGAGGCCAAGCACATCTGCAGATATTTGTCCATGTATGTTCTTGACTCCCATTCATCTAGATAAAGAACCAAACTTTTTGCTGTTTTTCTCCTTACCATAACCCAAAGATAACACATGAAACCAGCCCTGTCTGCCCTCAATAGGTATTTTAAGCATTGAAAAAAAAAAAAAAAAAAAGAAATCACAAGCTACAAAAATTCAACCCACCTGCACTGCCTTACGAATGAGAGAATTACCCGCCTGGACTAGGAAAGCAAAATCTCTGCTGCTGGAGTTTACGAAGTCCCAGCTGATTTTCCCCTTCTCCATGCTCCCGTGATAGTGTCACCACCACAGTCATATGAATTTCACATCCCAGCTGCTTTCTCTGCCCAGCCAAGTTTTCATTAGTCACCATTCCCCTGGGGTTCCCCCTGCTTACCTTTTTCTGGCATGAAGTCAACATCGTAATTCTCTTTCAACCCTAAGCTAACGATTCTCATGATGCACAGGACACTTTCAGGGGAGTGAAGTGATTTGACCAAAGCCACCTGGATGGAGAGTGGCTGTGTCAGGGCTAAACCCCCCTCTGATCCCACTCCCTCTCTCATTTCCACTAAAAACAAACACTGGATGGATGACAACGCCTTCTTAAGGGCGACGCATGCTTGCAGTGAGTTTACCCATCCAGGGATTTAGCAAGAGGAGCCTCCCATCTTCATGGGGAAATTATCATAACAATTGTCACTAATGGTTTTCCACTGGCTTTAATGTCTACCCTTGTTTTTTGGGACCATCTGGTTTTGCAATGATTTCGCCTCAACTGCATGAATTTGTGGGCAGACTCAAAAATCAGAGGTAATGCTACGAATTTCTATGAGTTCCATTTGTTGGGAGATCTGCTCAGGGTCACGGCAGTGCCGTGATGGTTGAGATCTTGATCCAAAAACAGAACATGCAAGCAAGAAACATTTGGTGCACTGAGGATGGGAGAAGCAAGCTTACCCTGCTAGGTAAGAACTAAAGGATGGAGACATTTTGCCCTCAGGATGAAATTCAAGACAATTTTTTCACTCTGTCACTTCTTTCTGAATTTCTATTAAGAAATATCCCAAAGATAAAGCACTATAAAGCTACCACAGAGGTCTCTGAGCACAGAGCCCCCCACTGCACATGTGGCACTGCTAGTGACATTTGTTACCTACTCATCCTGCCACTCTACCAGGGGAAGGAAATTGTACCAAGTGCTTTTCCATAGGGAAAATGCCACCGATAAGAATGAGGTGAAGACTCATAAGGTGATTTCTTCTGTCAAGGAATGTTCTCTTGAAATGCTGAGATCTACAGGAGATATTTCTCCCAGGAGAATAGCTAGGGAGCAGTAATTACAGTATTTATTAATTTGGGCAGACCCCAGCCATACAATCTAGCCTTGCTGGGTTTGGTTTCTGCCAAGAAACTGCAACTACTCCGAGGTGTTTTGTCAGCACAAACCCATGGCATCTCTCCTCTTCTCACCCAGCCTGGCTACTGTGGGATGATTTCATAACCTAACTCCTTTCTTTTTTAATAAGTAGCATCTCCCTGCCTGACTTGCAGATAATGTGCTTGCAGAACCCATTACTCAGCTCTAATGCACTTCTGAGTCTAAAGCTAACAGTAGGAGGAGATGCCTCAGGAAAGCAGGATCTACCTTCATCAGCTTCCATCAGGGTTGTGACCAGTCACTAGACACCTGTCTGGATAAGGAAATTAGCCTTTTGAAGTCTTTGTTTTGGGGGTAGGCGGAAACTAAGCAGAGGCAATGAGATAAACAGGTGTATATTTGGGAGCAGCTTCACAATATAAATAAGAAAAATTGAAGAGTTCAATGATCTCGACTAATGGCAACAGCAATTATCAGCTGATTACATCTCTGATAAATTACCATGACAATAAACCCCTCTGACTACACGTGTTTCTGAGAAATGGCCTTGTGACCTGTACTTCCTTTGGGAAGTCTTTATTGTATTCCACTGAAAAAAGATGTGATTCATTCTGAGAACTGACGAGTCCGGCACGGATATATCCTCTGTACAAACCCAGACTGCAGGGAAAACTCCCCAGCACTGGCACAGCAAAGAAGAATTGAAGGCTGCCACTGAACTCACACAAAAAACGTGCCACCCCAAGGCTAGACACCAACATGAAAAATGTACACAGCAACAATCATAAACAACGAATCAGTTCTGTTGAATTACTGCCCTACCAGAGTTCAAGATGCTGCTTTATAGGAGGTCAGTTTCAGAAATATTCCAAATAGTGAGCTTGGATTCATAGCAGTCACTTGTCTCTGCTTTAAGCTAATGCTTTATTTGAGCTTCCCTAACATTTTGATTCAAAATAATCCTAAAGGACTTCAAGAGAAAATATTACAATTGAAACTTTGTTTTGTGCAGCATCTCAATGCAAATAAACAATTTCTGCTTAAGAACAGGTCAGACCATTTTATTGCAAGACCTTTAAGCCCTAAATCCTTATGTATTTTAAATCAGTAACAGGATCACCTCCTTTTTTTCTTCCCTTTCCATACCCTAATACAGAATGATGACTTGACATTACTTTCCTACTTTAGCTACTATCTTATTGGACTGTCTAGTCCCTTTTCCTTTTAAAACCTCTCCTAGACAATGTCATGCCTCCAAGAATCCAACTAGAGATAAAGACCTGGACTGTACAGATAGAGCTGGCAGAGCCAGAGGCTCCCAGGAAAAGGAGCCCTGCCAAGTATTGACTTACAGCCACTCCCATCTATTGACCTGTCAAACCAACACAGCATTAAAACAGGTTCCTTCTGAAAACAGCTCTCTAATCCATCTTTAAATCTTTCTTCTTATTTACTAATGATCTCCTGGCTCATGTTTACTGGTTATCTCTTGACATATAAACATCCTGAAAATCCTGAACTCAACAAAAAAGGGATTTGCTGGACCCTCCACTGACACCCCTCTCCCCTCCAAGCCTTTCTCCTGCCCTCAGTTACTCTCCTGTCACATATCAGAACAAACTCTCTGCCATCACCCCATGATGCACTTAGACTGAAGAAACAGCTCTCAGCATTAAAGCAGGGAAACAGCTTTATAACTCCACAACTTCATGATTTATATCATGGCAGACTTTCTTTTAATCATTTAAATGCTTTGTTTGTTTGTTTGTTCAGTGCTGGGAAAGCAAGAGGCACTGTATCATTTTCTCATAGCAAAGAAAAACTGGCAACTGAAAAAGTTCAGCTGCTTCCATTTAACAGCTGCCTGAACAGGTGGGATCCACAGACCAGATCAGCTCCATGCCTCAGTACCAAATCCACCTACCATTAAATCCCAGGCTGGAGCAACAAACCCATTTCTTTTTCATTCAGTGTACCCCTTTATCCCCCTTCCTGGAGTTACCTGGTGATGTTTTCCATTAGCTCCTGTTGCATGGACCCAAGGCTTCTATGCTGTCCCCCAAGTCCCACTGCTCTCCCCCATCACCACTCATCCACGGGGAACACCAGTCCTGCTTCCCAGCCAACAGGAGCCAGCAAAACTCATCGTCCCAGTTCCAGCACTGCTGAAATACACTGGCAAACACCACCGGCTGCTCTGCCTGATGAAAAAAGCTCTGAAGCCCGGAAAAGGCAGCAGGGGTAGGGCTCACTGGCTGCTTTAAATGACCTAATGCTGCCAATTAGGAAGCAGCTTTGGGCAGTTCAGAGGGACACTGGCAGCTGGTTCAAGTCGACAAGCAAAGAAAATCAGGAGAGCCCCGTAGGATCCTCTGGCCCCATATTAGCAAAAATAAAGGGGAAAAGCAAAGGAGTAGCACCAAGGAAATAAATCCTCATGCCCATATGAAAGCTTGTAACTTGAAGATAAAGGAATCCGAATAGCTCCCTCCCATTCATTTCTTCTCCAGTGAGGATTTACATGCGAGAAATTCTTCTGCACAAACTCATAGGAGATGATGTTCTGTCCTTACCTCCAGTACCAGACAAGCAACATGCATTTGAATGACAAGTTTTTATATGTAACTACAAATTTTTTGTTTCTCAGAAGAAAGACCTCTAACACCTCCTCTCCAACACAAGCCTCCACCTCTTACTTCCTTTGCTTTCATGATGACACGATAGAGACACGCCTATGAAGACAAAACTAAAAAGTAGGAAACCAATTGATTTTTCCTACCTGTAACTGGCTCAGCTTCTTGCACTGTCAGGCTGACATTCTTCTTCTTTGTTGAAGAACTTAAATCCATTTCTCCATTAAGGCTGGCTCCAGCATCCACTGCAGTCTGAGGCTCAAGCCCCACTTTTTCTGCGGCCGGTAATTCCCCTGAACAAGGTGTCTCTGCTGCAAAAATCACTGCATCGAAACTTTTTACCATTTTAGGAACTTTATCCAGAGAGGAGGCATCACTAGCCAATACCGAACTCTTCACTCCTACATTTTCCAGTGACTCAACAGCCTGTAAGTGGCAGGAACATGGCGAGAAGGGCAATGCAGGTGCAGCCCAGCTTTGCTTTCCGTCGGGCTCAGCCAAGCCCTCGCCCTGAGCTGCTGCAGTGGCAGGAGCAGCGTCGCTGTCGCCGGCCGGACAGACGGTGTCGGTGCTGGAGTCACTGTCACACGTGGGCTCCTCTGCGATGGGCTGAAGCGCTGCCCGGGGCAGCACGCTCTCCGTGTCCTCCTGCTCCTCTGGATATGCTGCAACAGGGGCTATTGTCAGTGGCCTTGGCACCTCCTTACCCTCACAGGCATCACTCGGGGCTCCCGCCTCTGAGGCATCCTTTAATTCAGGGGTGCTGCTGTGGGGGGAGATTCGTTGTAGGGTTTGACCGGGGTCTTGTTCTTGGTTCAGCGCCGCATTCGGACAAGGGTCACTCTCTGCACCCAGTGACTCATCTGCTGATGCAGGTCCATGCATGGTGCCTTCTGCTGCAACTGCTGCTCCAGCCTTGCAAACTTCTTTGGGTTGGACTGTCGCTTTTAGCTCAGCATCCACACTGCTGCTGGCCCCCACAGACCCCCCCAGACTGCAGGCAGAGGGTTTCACAACAGCAGCAAGAAGTTCCTCCGACAAAACCTGCTCCTTGCCATTCTCATGAGCCTCCTGCTCAGGCTCAGCTTTGCCTCCTTCAGCCTGCTGCGAGAGGCCCTGCTCTGGGGAGCCCTCATCCCCGGCATGGTCCCCAGGCTGGGCAGCAGCTACCCCGCTATGCTCCCCACCGTGCTGCCAGGCAAGCTCTGCTGAGCCTGCCCTTGCCACCACCGCTTCCTGGTTTTGTTTAGATTCCTCATTATGAGTTGCAGAGGGTGTGCCTATTAAATTATCCCCGGCACAGTCTGCGCCCTTGGCACATGGAGCTAATCCAGGGTCGTTACCTTGCAGAGCTGCCTCCTGCCCGGGAGGTGCCACTGCAGCATCTCCCTCCTGACTCACAGCCGGCCCCTCTCCTCTGGGTAGGGGAGAGGGCGATTCCACCTTGCTGCTCCTCCCCTCCTGCTCCGAAGCACTCTCTGCTTTCTCTGCTCCAGTCTGGGCAGGCTCTTTCTCTGCCAGGCCTATGCTCACGTCCTCTGGAGGGAGCGATGCGGGCTCACGTTCCTCACGTTCGCTCTCCTGAGCAGTGTCTGGTTTGAAGCTGTTGCCCATTTCTCCTTTAATGCCAGTTTGAGCAGCAGAAGGGTGACAGCCAGCAACTTCCTGACCTCCGCCTGCAGAATCTCTGCTTCCTCCATCTCTGCAGCTGCTGGTATCACTTCCTGCTGGCTCTTTTTCACTATTCTCCATGGCTTCAGCTCCATGGTCAGGGATCTCACCACTCCCCTGGCCATGTGCAGCTTCTGCACCACTTTCATTAGAACCACCAACATCTCTGCTTTCGGGTTCAGCATCAGGGCCATCAGTTTCCACACTGCCTTCCTGTGAGTGCAAGCTGGATTTTCCATCTGTGCAGCCTGCTTCCACCTGCCCTTCTTGCTCCCCACTCTCACTGCTGCCACGGACTTCCAAACCAGGAGCAGGTTTTGATGCACACACAGGAACCTTCACCCCATTCACGGCTGGCAGCGCTTCCCCAGTGCTCACAGTGACCTCCTGCCTCGCTGTGACACTGGCATCACCTTGGCTTTCCATGAAGTCACCATTTACCTGAGCAGTGCACGAGTCCACATCGGTCTCTTTGTTCCTGCCAGTCTTGCAAAGGTCAGCAGAGACACTGCTAACGTCACCATCTGCATTTGCACCGTCACACGCCAGTACCACTCCCACATTTGCATCCTCCCCATCCGAACACTCAGTGCCACTGAAACCACTGAGTAAGGGCTGAGCAGCGCTGGATGACTCTTCCTTAGCTGAGTATTTCTCTTCCAGGTTTGCAGTCCTCTCACCAGGCTCTGCCATCGCATCCTCTGCCCGTCGCCGGCCCTTGGCCCTCTCAGGTGCCCCAGCACAGTTCCTGCACTCGGTCTGGCCCATGGCCACATCCAGGCCCTCCGAGGAAGCTGGGGCTTCACCTGCAGCGGCAGCCACAGCAGCAGCACCGTCAGCTGGAGGCTCCCTGGCAGTTTGCACTTCTTGATGGGCCCTGTCTGTACTGCCCACGCCAGCTTGATCCAGAACAACTCCAGCCGATGTCATTCCAGCTTCCTCATTTGTGTTTCCAGAGGATGGAAGATTTACAGCACCATTTACACTTGCACACAGGCTCACAGTACAGTCCTCATCTGATAGAGTCCCAGAGCCCTCTGCAGATCTTAGCCCCGCCTCTCCTTCCTTTTTGCACAATATCACTGTGTTTTTACTTTCACAGAAGCTCTCCGGGCTATTTGCATCCCCCAGGCTAACCATGTCATTTGGTGCCTCATTAAAAGCTCCCAGACTGCTGCTGTTGCATTTCTCCTCCTGCTGAGGTTGGTCTGAGAGCTGCCCAATGTCCAGGTGAACCAGATCAGATGGATTTTCCTGCCTTTCTTCTCTTGCCATTTCTTCTAGGCCCTGAGAGGTAGTGGTCAGGTGATCCTCTGCTCTTTTAGCACAGCTGTCTCCAGAATCTCCCAGTACAGGCTCTGTCTGCTGCCTTAAATCCTGTAACAAGACACAAAAGAAAAAACAAAAACCAGTTTATTCTGTCATGCAGTTACTCAAGACCTGCATCTACCTTATCCTATTCCACATGAATCCTATTCCTGGTGTCATCCAGGAGAGAGCTACAAATGTACTGCAGTAGGTATTTTACATGTGGGTTTTATTAGGAGGAGGTAATAATAAAATTATTAGAATGACAGAAACGTTGCTTGAAAAGAACATTTAAAGGTCATCTAGACCAACCACCTGCCTGAAACTGGCCTACTGCCACTGCAGCATCAGATCAACCATGACTTTATCTTGCCAAACCTCCAATTTAGTACCCACAGCCTCTCTGGGCAATCTGTTCCCATGCCATACCACCCTCCCATAGAGAATTTCCCCTAAAGCCAGCCTGAAAACCCCGAAGCTGAAATTTGTCCCCCTACCCCCTTGCTACACCATCTGCCACTACTGAAAAGGACTGTAACCTTGGTAATTGCTCTTTGAGAAGCTGCACTCTCAGTTCTTGAGTGTACTTAAATTCAAGATCAGTAAAGAGCAGAATTCAGTCTACCAAATAATGCAAATATATACCAGCCTAGTCCCAAAGGACTTCAAGCAAATGCTGCTTAAGAGCACCTTCAGATCCCTACCCAGCACTCCCCAGCATTCCTCCGTTTTCTCTCTATGGATGGAAATGCTACTTCAGACATGAGCATTGCCTGGCTATGTCCAAACACACCAACTGTCTCCTGCTCCCCGGACTGAACTAATAATCTAATCTATTCCTGAGAATTGCAGGCATAATTAAATATCTGAAATTTATTTCCTAACTGGAAATAAAAATTTCAAAATGATGACATATTATTAAAATTAATACATGCATTATCATGGAACAGTAGGAACATAATCAATTCCTCTCTAATCTGTATTTTCCTTCCAGAGCATCTGCTTTGTCAACCTTTTACAGTTTGATACAATCAAATCTTTACTTAAAAAGAACTGTTTCAATATTTCCTTTTATATTCTCTTCTCTGTAGAAGAGAACATATCAATGTTCACACCTTAGAAATAGTGACTAATTCAATTACTGAGCAACCCCAGTCTCTACGTGTAAAACCGACAGAGCTCCGCACAGGTTTGCTTGGGGTTTTGCACCCCAAGCCTTCTAAGGTCACACTGGTTTCTCACTAAGTGCCTGAGACTATCCACATATATAAAACTCTAATGAACTATGTAAAATCTGTGCTTTTCTTGCATTTATTTGTAGAAGTATTCCAAAAAACATATGCATACTAGAAGTCTAACCTGAACAGCTCCCTGCAAATTTTGTTTAAGTTTCTAGTTCTCAGAGAAATAGAACTTCACGCCAAAACTGTCAGCTTAAACAACCTGATTATTAAAGCAGCCACTGATGCATCACGGGGAACTTCTGGGTATTGCATATGCTTACAGTGGCTAAAATCACCACTGCTACACCTTGAGGATATTTCATGTACTTGTCTTTCCCCACTCTGAGGTCTGCAAACAGTGAGCAGTGCCACAGACTCACTGAGTCACAGACCACTAAATGCACTGCTGGTGTTTGCCACGAATCTCCCTGCTATTCAAAGTAACCCTGCTGCCCAGCTCCCAAATGTGCTGTCAGCTATGCCTCCCTGGTTTTGAGGCATCCCAAGACAGGTTAGCACTGGAGGCAGCAGTGTGGCATCTCCATCCCTTGTGCAGCATCAGGGATGGGACACAGGGCTCTGTGTGCAGCGGTACCTACGGGCTGCACCTATTTTTTGCAAGGCCAAACAGCGTGCTGGGCATCTGATGGCTGTAACCCCACAGCAGAGCATGGAGACTGTGCTCCTCGCTGCTAGCCACGATGGACAGACACAGACAACAGTGACACTTGCTTGGGAACAAGCAGGATTTTCAAAAGGAGGGGCTGCAGCAGCCCCAGCATCCTCACGGTGAAGTCACTCTGCTGATAGCCGGAAAAATACAGCCATCACCAAAGGAAGCCAACAGGCTTTCAACTGACCCAAAATAAACCTAAATGAAATAATTACAGGGCTGCTTTCCAAATTCAAATCAGATTACATGTGAAGTAAAACAGTGGTGGAAAGTAAAGTCTATTTCTGATTTCATTGTCAGGCAAAATGTTCCCAATCTGGCATTTGCATGAGCAAACAAGCAGTGAGCCAGATATGCTTGCCATGGTTTAGTGTCTTTTGATGGAAAGGGAAAGACTCACAGTTAGCCTGGATTTGCCACTCATGCCACCAGTTCCTGTTGAGATTGGGAGTAATTAACATCTCAGGTACTCAGAAAAGGCTGAAAATAGCTCAGCATGGCCCATTCCTCTGATCATCCCCCCAGCCCACTGTTCTCCCCTCCCTTAGTTAAAGCAACACAAATATCCTGTTGTTTAGATTCTGCAGCTCTGCAACCGCGGATACGTGATCTGATGAAGGAACGCCCACAAGTGATGCCAGCTGTGTGACAGACATGTGGGTGTTTCTGAGAAATGGCACAAAAGTGTTCTGGGGTTTCACCTTCCCATCCCAACTGAGACCCTGTGGCATCAATTTTAAAGCAGCAGGAGGAAGCCCTTCCAAAGCCCTACAGCTCCTGTGGTCCAACCACCACAGAGTTCAAGAGGAGCACAGTGAAGGGACCATCATGGACACAAACCTTGTATGGCCAAGGCAGGCTTGTCCTCTGACTCCTACACTGAAGTGCTACTGAAACAGCCATTTTTTCCATCACCTGTTGCAGAGACTTTCCTCTCAGTCTCCTCTCTGACCCTGAATTTTGCATCTGAACAGAGATGTCCCCTCTGTGCTTATAAACCTCACCCCCAGCCTCACTCCAGAGCCTGCCTTAAGCTGCCCAACGTCTGCCAGACAGGCAGAGGGTCAGCATGTCTCCAGGGAGGTGCTCCTGCCCATCCAAGGGGGTCCAAAACTAACAGAGAAGGCAGGACCTGGGAGCAGAGAGAGGCAAAACAGAGCTGGCATTGCACAGCCCTGAGCCTGCTTCTCTTCTGAGAGAGAACATTTGCTGTCTAATACAGCTTAATCAGATCTCCCCGTGCTCAAATAAGAACCAAATGGGCAGGTGTCCACCTGGATGCTTGATAACGAATCCAGAGAAAACGCCCAGGGAAACATGCCCTGCAGGATGCTGACAGGTAAAAGTCCTCCCTAGGTGCCAGATCTGCTTCTCTTCCACCCCCTCAGTCCCTTGCTCACCTGGGGGTGGTGGCTCTGCATGTGCATCTGAAGGTGCCGAATGTCCCTCTCCCAGCTGGCTGCTGTCCCCTCCTTGGCCTCAGCTGTCAGCAGGTACACGTCGAGCCCGCGGTGGTGCTTCACGCTGTAGTCCCCCGAGTGCACGGTGTGAGACAGGGTGCTCCACGAGTCCGGCTCCCTGGCTCCCTCCCTGGAGAACAAGGGTGGGTTAGTGGGCAGGCGAGGAGGGATCCTGCACGGCAGGACACGCACGCTCTCCTTCACTCTGGACACTCATCTAATCATCGGAGCGAGCACAGCGCGGCACCGGCTCCAGGGCCAGACAGACAGATACACACACACACTCCTCGGTCTTGAAAATTAATGTGATTTAGAGCTAATGCCAGCCACAAGCTTTATTTCACGAGGTCCTTCTCAGGTAGAGATCAGTGGTTTTTACCCCAGACTATGACAGACTAGCAGCAAAGGGCATGACAACTGCTTTTTAAATTGAATTTATCGTGGGTGAAGATCACCAAAGCAGCTGTCACAGAACAGCAGACACCTGAAAGGCAGAACAGCAAAAGGACAAGTTGGAAGGAATGAAAACTATCATGGTACAGATGGTATAACTTCTACACCAAAGCCAGCACACTGCTCACAAACACCCAACAGCCATCAAATTGTAGCAATCTTTTCACTCCTGAAATGAATTTAACTTGCTCTGTGAAACTGCCTCTGTGCAAGATGTTCTCAGTGTTGTGAGACAGCTGTTTTTCTGCAGCACTATCATGGGCTTTCTTTTTACCAATCCAGAGGAAATAAAGGAAAAAAGATGCTGTAGATCAGAATGAAAAATAAATTAGTAGGTAAATTTTGTCAATAGAAATTTCTATTTGGTCTCTCTTACAGAACATCAAACCCTGATTTTGCACCAGCTTGTGATTCAAAGCAGTAATTCCTCAGGTCTCATGGAGCTGCACGGCAGCTACACTGGCCCTTTGAGGTGGTGAGCAAACACTGAGGTGATCACCAGCTTCAGGTTCACAGATTTTGTTTTGAATCAGAGCTGATTCGGGAAACCCAAAATCTGTTTTAATCATCCCAGACAGGGCAGCTTGTGCACCACCTCACCAAGCCCTGCATCCCCCAGGAGAGATGTGGAGCCACACCCCAGGAATGTTACACAAACAGAGGATGACCCTGACCTGCTCAGTGGTGCAAGAAATGGGAATTTCCCTGTCTTCCCTCTACCAGGGATGCACCTACTGAGACCCAGCCCCACCCGTGAGCTGGGCTGGGGATTGGACTAGATGACCCTTAAAGGTCCCTTCCAACCCAAACTACTCCATGATTCTATGATGTCCCCTCCCTGCTGCAGAGACTAACCATTTCCAGATCTCCCTTTGCTGCCGAGCTACAGATTTCCTCGGAAGGGGCAGAGCTGTGATTGCTTTCAAATAATTAGGAATTCTAGAAGGTACATAAACAGCAAATGCACGCCATCAAGCAGGTAAAAACAACACATAGGTTTCAGCATCTTTGCTGACAGGTCTCTTAGTTTAAAAGCTGCAAATCTTTCTTACGGGCAAGTGCCCCCCCAGCAAGCCACAGGGCTCTCTCTCTCTGGGAAGCCAAGCAATCTAGAAAGTGAAGTCATAACGAGCAAACACCATGATCAGCAACAGGAATGGGCAGAGCAGGGTGGGGAAACGGTCAAATGGCTCATCACAGGCAGAGAAACCTGTGCAGGCAATGGTGGTGGCAGTGGCTGCCCCAGCTTTGCCCCGGCACAACCACCCACCCCCTTCTGTGACTCATTTTGGGTTAAATCTGCAAGGAAATTCAGACAAAGCAACACTATGGCTTCCATCATTCGCCACCATTTATCTCAGTCATGACTTGACTTCAGCAGAATTACACTTGATTTAAGCAGAATCAATATTTCCACAGAGAAACAGAAGGAAGCATCCAGTTTCTGGCGGTGATTGGTATAAATCCATAGAGGCACTGAAGTCAACTGAGCCATTACAAGTGACTAAAGAAATGACCTTCCTTTATCGAGGAAAACACAGACATTTCTGTCTGGAGTATTTTTCTCTTCAGCTGTGTATGAGAAACCACTGTACTCAGGGCCACTCTCAGAGTACAACAAGGCAGTCAGCACAAAGCCCACAGTCACCCACTCGTGGGGACAACAGCAGCCGGATTAAAGAACTGAGTGCTATGAATCTGCTCCACTTTCTCATCAGCTTCAAGGGCCCTCACAGGCATCTCCAAATCAGCACCCACAAAGCTGCCTGCATGACTTGTTGAGCCTCAAAGGGCCCTCAGCAACTTCAAAAGGCTCAATCTGGAGCAAGATGACACGCAGAGTCCCCTTCAACACCGTGAGTGTGTCCACCCCTCCAGCAATCCGCAACCTTCGCACGGCCCAGATGGATCAAATAGTCACTTCTGCTTACAAAGAGAGCAGTTTCTTTTCATATTCAAGCTGCCAGTCTGTGTTGCACTTTATGAAAAGCTTTAAACCTTTCGGGAAACCACGAAGTTTTACACATCCAGCCAAGTACAAACTCCAAGCTCTCATTTTTAGTAGCAGTCACCTTTGTTACACAAAATTAAGCAGTGAGATAGCGAATGGTTCGATCTACTGCCTCCTTCAAACCACCCCTTTCATACTCTGCTCCATCCCAGCACTAATGGTCTGAAGCAGAGAGGACAAATGAGGATTCACAAGCGTTAACTCGTTTTCCCACCACTGTTCCTGTTGTTCAGGCAATCACTTCCAAGGCCACGCAGCTCATTTAAGAAGACGCTCCTGCTCATTTGCCCTCATACACTGAGCTTCACTGTTTGTGCCTTCCCTGCATATCTCACTGCAAGCCCTGGGTTTTATTGAGAGATGATAAAAACACACTTTCTTCCAGGAAAAAAGCTTTGCTGTTATGCATTTTGTACTTCCTGGCTGTGAAATATGCTTATTTTGTCCAGACTTGGAATTTTTGTAGCGGTTGTATAGGAGTGCATATCCAAGCAGCTCTACTAGGAGATAAAAACAGATATGCAAATACTTACTGAAGATTTATTAGCAAAAATATGTATACAAACTCCAGCCTTCAAGAAGTTTAAAAATCTGCTTTTGCTCAGCATGAAAATCCTGTTTGCTGCAGTTTGCCAGCAACAACGGAAATCTGTCTTCTTATGAGATTTAACCATCCTGGATCAAATCTTTCTCATCTTCCCTTTTCAACAGTTTCCCATCAAAATACGTAACAGACACCAGTGAACTGAACATTTCATGAGAAACATCTCTGAGCTCAACTTTCACAGAAGAAAGTATCTTGGTTAAAAAAGCAAGGACTGCCTGAGAAGGCTGATAGTGTTCACTAGCTCTACCCTCTGCACAACCATGCCATGACCCACTGAAAAAGCCTGGAAGAAATTCTCCAGCTCTGATCCTTGCTGCTTTCCTGCAGTCTTCTGACCCATGGAGGCAAACCCAGAAGGGAAATTTTTGGTTGAAAGAAAGGACAGACTTGCCTGCCCTTCATCTGCAGAAAGATGGCTCAAAGAAGGATGACACCTTCAAACAGAGAGAGAGGAGAAGCAAAAATACTTCAAAATACTCCCAGGCCATGTCCTGCTCTATCTGGGAGCTGATTAGATTGCTGAAACTACAGGATCACGTCCTGCCCATCTGGCATGTAAGACAAGATGCCAGACCATAGACTCACAGAATGGTCTGGGTTGGAAGGGACCTTAAAGATTGCCTAGTTCCAACATGGGTAGGGACACCTTCCACTGGACCAGGTTGCTCCAAGCCCCATCCAAGCTGTAGGAAGTGGTTTTTATTTAAACCTCCCAGCACTGCCCAAGTAGACTGGTCCCTTTTCAAGGCAGAGCCACACTATGCTGGTGTGCTGAATCTCTCCTCATGTGGCAGCAGAGCATAAAGTGAGTGGCGGAAAAGGGAGAGGAAAGCTCACACCGCACGGCTCCTGGCTTCCGGCAGATATGGGCAAGAGATTTTTAAGAAGAGGGAAGATAAGTGAGAAAAGGAGAACAAAAAAAAACACAACAACAACAAACCACCACCTGATCAAAAGCTCTGCCTGCCCTGAAAAGCTGCAGAAACTGCTCAGTAACAAGGGTCTGAAATTCAGAGGTGCTGGTGCTCGCAGCAGGCGTGTTTTCCGGTACCAAGAGACAAGGTTTGAGCTGGAGGGGAGAGGAAGAGGAGGGAGGAAGAGATCACAAGACGAATGAAAAAACCTCAGTGAGTTAAGCAAAACTTTGTGTTAAGAAGATTTATCCCACAGTTTCACAAAAAGGGCAAGGAAGGCAGTGTGGGAACTCAAGGTGTTATTTCCTGGGGATATCCCCTCCAGATTTCTGAGCTGAAACAAAAGTTCAGTAGCATTGCCAGCTCTTAGGATCTTACTGCAAGCCTGAAAACATCTGTGGGTTTATTTTGAAAGCACCAGCATCTACATCCATGTGGTAAAGAAAAAATGAAAAAAAGGAAAAATCAATTAAAAAAAAATTTGAACAAAGCCCCTACACCATTATGGATGCAGTGAAAAGCTAGGAGACGCCAGAATTTAGATGCTCTTATCTGTAAGGTAAATAAAAATGTAACTAAACCAAATTTAATCTTACATTCTTTTTATTACTATTATTATGGTATCACAGTGAAAATACCAGATCAGACAGACTGTAATCTGGGATAAACAAGGAATGGTGCCTACAGGGATAGGATTGGTGGTGATTGTGCAACGTGCTCATAGCACGGGCAATTTAAACCAAGCCAACAATCCCTCCTGGGAAAACCCAGCACCCACACTCAATGCAGTCACCAGCATTTAAACCAGTCTCAGAAATCTGACCAAACACAATTTCAGTGTTATTTGCAGAAGTGTTGGGGTAATAGAGGCTTTGTATCTGTATGATCAACTCTGCACCCAAATCTTCCATGATACACAAAACATTAATGTACACAAACACTTTCTTGCTCCTCCCTGTTTTTACAACCATCCATATGCAGTGTATATGAGACCCAGAAAACAAGTGCAACCAATATCTGCTAGAATGGGTTAAAATAAATCAACCATTTTCAAATTTGAAAGAGATTTAACAAACACAGAATTCATACTTCAGGTGTTTCCAAGTGTTCCAAATGCCCCAGGAAAGTAGAAGAAAAAAGTTTCTTAGATAAGAAAATTCTACGTATTGCTCACTAATTTGAATAGTTTTGATGTTGAAAGAAAGAGTTAAGTTCATCTGATGTAGAAATAATGACTAACCCCTAACAGTGCCTCACACAAACATGAACTGCAGTTGTGGGTTCCGACGCCAAACTGAATTCAGGATTGCATAACCTACCCTTCGATATCAGATTAAATATTTAATAATTGAATTCAAAATACGTAATGCTAGCTTCTCATTGATCAACACACTATACAGCAGCAAATCATAGAGAGAAAAGCTGGCTTGGTCCTTCAACAGTTGTTTGCAGATGCACATATCCTAAGGGAGCATGTCCAATATTTCCAAATACAAAGGGTCTGTACCTCTCAACCCAAGCATTTCTTAGGCCCCAATGTTAATTATACATTAAATAAATATATATAAAAATACAGCTACAAACTGTCATCAACTATATTTGCCAAAAAGTACAATGTGCACTCCATAAGAGTAACTGTTACTAAATGCATTTTCCATTTGTTTTCAGAGCCTTATGTAACAAGAAGGATGCCGTGCTCAGGATGTGGAGCTGTAGGTCCAACACAGAACCCAGTGTCCACCTAGAGTCTCAGCAGCAAACAAAGGAAATTTAAGGTGGATCTATGAAACGCACTCAAGAGTGAAAACAGATGCCATTTGTTGCATTGTAAATAAAAAAGCACCATCATGGAGACTACTTCAGCAAGTAGTGTTTACAGCTAAAAACAGCATCTCAGATCAGGACACGTGATAACGGAAGAAGTGTTGTCTCTGCAGAACATCTCCACATGCTGCAAGCAGCACAACCCCAAGAAGAAGCCATCCCTTTGGCTGCCTCTGACACAGCAGTTTACAAAGTCTTCTCCTACAATAATCTGTTCAAACTCCAACCCCTACCATGAATGTCACTGCTCGAAGCAAATCTGCTAAATATGAGCATCCTAACTGGATATCCAGCTAGCCCACGCCTGAGGCCAAAAACCCAGCAGTTCTGGGAAACCACTTATCTGCATTTTCTAAATTTATCCTGAAACAGAGCTGCTCTCTCATAATCACTTACCAACCACACAAGGCTGTCCAGGGGCTGTAACTTATGGCCCCTATAATTTTTGGGAGCATTTCCAGATCAGGATTGCTGGGGGAAGGGAAGTAATTTCTTCTCATATCTTAGCAAATATTCTCAGATCTCTTCTAAATCTCTCCTTTCTCATCCTCACAGGTCTGTCTCCATGATCTCCCAGGACTACAATTTCCGAGTGGGAAATCAGAAACAGTAAAAAGCTGTTTCTACCATGTGGACCAAGCCTTCTCTCTCTTCTGTATTCAGAGGTGGCTACATACAAAACAAAGGAGAGGGGGGAGCCAAAAAAGGAAAATACAAATCTTCATAGGGATGTGAGTACCAGGAAGTCAGTAGAAGTTGGAGCATGATGTGCGTGAGCAGGCGGAAAGAGAGAAACACAAACTCTTCCTGCTCCATCACATTCACACCTGGTTGCCCCATCCTCCCACTCCAGTCTGCTCCTCTGCTGTGGCCAGAAGAAACCCACAGCACCTCAGCATCTTTCTAATCACGATGTCAAAGCTACTAAAAGATGGTATTTCAACTGAAAATCCTAATGTTCAGAAACACACAGAAACACACAGCCACAAAACTAGACCCTGTAGATCACTGCTCCTCCCACACTGCTGTCTGCAGCTAAACAGCATCTCCTTAACACACCTCTCTGAGAGTCCTCTTTCAGCGGCCTTCTAACACTTTTGAATCCCTCTTAGCACATTAATCTTGTGCTATCACTTGTACAGACAAAGTCAACTGTTCTCCTGCCACAGCACAGCAAGCCATACCTCAAACCCAGCTCCTCAAATAGCAATCAAATGGATTTGTTACTTGGTTTGGAGTCAAAGAACAGATGGAGAAACATCAGCACTAATTCAATAAACCTTACAACCCCTGATTCTGCTCAGCCAGAAATAAAATGTATGTATACCATGTGACTGATTTTAAGATCATGCTTAAACACTCTGCTGAACATGAACTGGGTATTTCTGAATTTAAACACTTGCTTAAAGGGCTTGCTAAATTGGGGTGCAAATTAAAAAGAACATACAAGGCAAATCCTCTTGCAGCTCTGGCTCAGAAAAGCAGAAAAGTGTATTCAGCTATAAAAGTAAAGTCACTGAAAAAGCTTCCTTATTTGAGAGGCACCACGGAGATTACAGCCCAGACTTCATCAATTACTTATGTAAAATAAGAACAATAGCAAGTGATAATCGTGGATTGCAAAACATTCACAAAACCCTTCTGCTACCAGCGAGTTATTCCTCATGTGTGTTAATTAAATCTTTTTAATTTTGGAAATACAGACTTGCATTGATTTACAGTTTCACAGACTGAGCCTCCTGATTGTTACCAGGAAATCTGAAGGGAAGACTAATCCCAGAGCTGTGCAGAAGCACTTTAGAGCAAAAAGCAGAGAAACCAGCAAAAGTAAAAAAAGGTTTACAGTAACAGCTCAAGAAACTGTTGCAACTCTTTGCAGAGATTAGAAAAATGCAATTTTAGTTTTTTTTTTTAATCGGTTTTATTTTTCTCTCGCTTCCCTTTTTCAGAGGACATAAATCACTCTCAGCTGTGAAGCAACTACAAGCGTTTGGCTTTGCTGGGGATGGAAATGTTACTAGACAGAAATAAAATCAGCAACCAGATCAGTGTTTGTATGTTTTACAAAGCAGCACTTGCAACCTCTCTGCAGTCCCTCACACTCCCAGTGTCTTGGAGCCATTTTCCCCACTGCTGTAAGAGCCTTGCAGAACATGGAGCTGGCAGGGGATTGTGTTACTGCCCTGACTGCACTGGGAAACACCAACTCCTGCACTCTGCAGCTGTCCAGTTACTGACAGAGTTCCACCAGCCTGTTTTGGGACTGTGCTGCCTCTCCAGAGCCAGCACCCTGCCGTCAGCATCACTCAGCTACAACACCGGGGAGCAACAGGCTTCAACCACGGACTCTTCTCTCTGGAACTCGCCCCTACTATTTGGAAACTGTGGAAACTCAGAGAGGGCTTTGCAAACTGTGCCATTTCCAAAGTTATCTTTATATAGAAATCTTTATGTATTTATTTTCCCTATAGAACTACTGCCCTTCTGCACTATCCTATTCCATTTGCACTGCAGGACAGTGTTTACTGTGCAGCTTTCATCTTGGAGATAAAACAAATCCCCTCAGGAATGATACACAATTGATGAATGTTTATTGATGATGAATATTTATTTGCTTATATGAATACTCATTAATGAATGCTGCTATTGACTCTCCATCCCTGGTGACCTACATGGGCTCTGTTACAGCTCCTTGTTTGGGTCTCCAAAAAACCAGCACCCTTCCTGTCTGAGGATGAAGAGCCAGTGCAAACCACAGAACAGAATACTTCCAGGGATGGAAAACTTACATAGGAAGCATCTTTCTTTTTTTTTTTTTTTTACATGAAGTACTGCAAAAGCTGAGAAGGGAAAGTTCATCAGATAAACAGAAATTCAAAATGTCACCAGTGTAATTAGTTTTCGAGAAAAATATTTACACTGCAGCTGAATCAAGCTACTTTGCAGACAAACCAAGGCAAAACTAAAACAACGGAGAAGGTTTTATGTCTGCTCTTTAATGATTGTACCCTAATTATGGCAAAATTTCACCCCTTCCCAATGCTGGCTGGGAGAATCATTGTAAAATGCAAGGTCCTGCAAATTAGCAAGCAAGAGAACAATAAATTCCCCCCAAGGATAATGCATCACAAAACACGCTGCATTCATTTATTTGGCGAAGTGCAGTTTAATTACTTGTAAAAATAATGACTCCTTTGTAGGGGCCCTCACTAACATGCGTTGCTGCTCTGTGTTTTGCTGAGTGGGACGAGCAGTGTGCCAAATTTGTGTGCATGGATTATACAGCGTGAGCATAGGCAGAGTGCAGAAAGGAGGTTGTACAGTGTCCTTTGTGTTTTGACAGCACGTAAACGACACTCGCTCTCTTCACGGAATGTTCTGTGTTTTGAAACTCAGTATTTCTCCTCCCAATAGGGATTTTCAAGTCTTGATCCCATCTTATCGCAGAAAATGCTCAGCATAATAAAAATCACTGCTGGGGAATCAGGATGTGCCCATTTTGTCGCCATCACCCTCCTGCAGGGAAGGGCTGTGGCCGCCCCTGTGTCACTGCTCCAGTCAGTCCCAAGGTCAAATCACAATGCTCCACCACCATCCCGCCCACTGAGAAGGGGAACACCATGATTTGCAGCATCCACGGATTTCTGTTTGTAGGGCTTCATGGGAATAGGAGAGCTTTCAGAGTCACAGGACCTGGGGCATGGCTGTCAGATGTTTATACATTGTATTTCCACCCAGCAGTCCAAGAGGAAAACGAAACACAGAAAACACTTCAAGGATATACTAAGAAGAACAGGAACTGGAACCTTGATGGCAACATTTCTGCAGTTGGTTGAGTCTTATTTTCAAGGACAAATCACAAAGGTCATCAGAGATCCCATGAATTGGGCCAGCAGTGTCCCTTACAGGCAATAGCACAGAAAAATGTCATGGAATCCCAGTCCTCTTTTCATTCCACTGAGTGAGAACTGCCATTCCAATACTGGAGCCAGTTGTGAAATACTTCACCAAATACATGAATAGCTGTTGTAACAGTTTTGTTTATTTCCTATTTTTATTTAAATTACCAGCTCTACTCCCATTCGGGTTGCAGTATTTGCCGTGAGCTCTATAATCAAGTTTTGGGCAGCTTAAGCTTCCTGACAGAATGTAAAGCCTGTTAATGTGGTTAGTCTCACCTTGGAGAACCTTGCTGCAGTTACAGAATGAATCTGCACATCCCATTTTTACAAGATAGCCTGCAAGATGGTTGTGTTATCACAGTATGACTGTTGAACTTGATGGAGAAAAATGTAACACTGCCATCTTCTCTGTATTAATGCCAGCAAGGGTGGCAGGAGAAGTTATTAGAGAGTAAGTCCCATCCCACACTGCACCTTCTCCTTCACCCTCACTTTCCATGTGATTGCCTGAATTTGAAGATAAAACTTCAATGCAATCATTCCAGCAATACAGATCATATTTTCTGCCCCCCAACACTGCACCCAGCAACTATAGAAAGCACAATAATTTACAGTTTGTAACAGGGAATGTTGCGTGGTAAAGTGGACAACACAGCAGACTCCTGAACATGACATTGGGTCACTCAACATAAACCCCAAGTATCTGAGAAGTCAATTCAGAAACACAAAGTTTATAACAAAGCTTAAGAGAACCAGGCATCATCATAACACACACGGAGACCAAATCTTTTCTCCTATACACACAGCCCCCTTGAGTCTTTTTTAAGCTCTTTGTCTTTATTAGCCTCAGCTATTAAACCTAGATCTCCAAACATTTGCTATTCAAAAATAACTTGCCATCTTCCAAAGGATTCCTTGTAAAGCAGTGCAATAAATGCTCATGCCACTAGTTACTTGCTATGTGTTGTAAGATCTGGCTGCTTCTCAAGACCATTTACAAGAGACCTGTTTCTGTTAAATATTCTGGTTTCTTTTAAATATTTTCATTAATTCTTACCTATATTTTTTTAACCTACACTGGTAAAATGCCTATTCTCTGCAAGATGCTGCCTTACTTCAATATAATGATCACTATTTCATTTAACTAAAAAACTCCCTCTCTAAAAAGTACAAACACAACAGTCCACCACCACCTCAAAGCCTGTTAGCTCCCCTCTTTTGGGCAGTTGGGCTTGCTTGAAGAAAAGCTTTTTCATTTGTGTCTGCAGAAGATTTGTCTTAATTAGTCAGTAATACAATGACTCACTTTGGGCTTTATGAGACAGCTGGAAGCAGAACACTGAGCAACAAGAACTCCCCCCCACCCCTGAAAATACTGCATTTCCCCTAAACCCTCAGGACTGCCCCCATTGCTGCCAGCAAGAACGCTAAAAGCAAAATTATACGAAAATTGCCTTTAAGGGTGAAAGTATACCACTTAGACACCACTGAATGATAATGTACAGCAAAGCCAAGCATGGTAGAGAATGGAAAACCAGCAGAGGAACCACCAAATCATCCTTACTCTGTCAAAAGCTGGTGCAGCTTCTGGTAGCCCCTCTCCAAGGCCAAGCTCACGGGCGTTGCCCCTTCGTTGTTGTGGATGCTGAGAGCTCCTCTTCCACCCGGCTGCTGGAGCAGAAACCACGTCAGCCGCAGCAGACCCAGCCTCACCGCAAAATGCATCAGCGTTTCCCGAGGGATGTTCTCTGGGAAGGGGAAAAAAAAGGAAGAAAGAAATGGGAATTCGTAGGCTTGAGGGTTAGGGGAATGTTATAATCCCACATCCCAGCCCCACCACACACAGCAGCTGGCATGGAGCTGACAGCCCAAAGGAACCTGCAGCACCTGGAAAAACAGCCTGGTTGCCAATATCCAGGAGACACCAGTCCTAAAGTGGGGGACACGCTAAGGTGGGACTGGAAGTGCTCAGGACCTCTCATGCTGAGACTGACCACAAGTCAATGTGAAAACTCCACCACTTCCTAAACAGCCACAGCCACCACCAAGCTACAGCATGTCCAAACAGAAGCATGGTCAGGTGGGTTTTCCTGGATGCCCAAATCTTCTCCTCATGCACCCAGGACCAGGTTTTAGGGACAGACAAATTTTGTTATCTAACGGGATGCTGATTTGTCCCAAGGCATGAAGAGAAAACAAACCAATTACATTTGATGCACAAATCCAAAGAAGTAATAAAAAAGAACTGTTTAAAAACTCACAGAGACAAAAAAAAAAAAAAGAAGCAAGGGTTTTCTTTCCTGGTTTGATTATGCCTCAGACCAGCTTTTCTCAGCTTTATACAGTAGCTCTGTCATTCTGAGTAGCAGCATTTATAAACTACCAATCTCCGCTGCTTCTTTTTGTGTTTAATAACCGTGACCTTCTAATTTGGTAAAAGTCGCTCTTGAGCCTGAGCTTTCATCTCAGAAAAATATCCCCCTACTCCAAAAGCTGCAGCCCTAGAACGATGCTCTGAAAAGCTTTAACCAGAAATGAGCTCCAGATGCACTGCTGAAATCCAGCATTTGCAGATCAAAGCCTGTTATTTCTGTATGAAAGGCAAAAGCATTTGGGTTAAAAAAACTGCAAGAAATAAAAATTTGTTCTTCTAATTAACAAAGGATTTCAGTATTGACTGACAGCAACAAAAACAAAAAAGCACCAACTGGGTCTCAGAAAGCCATGCCAATGAGCACACTTGGTATAAAGCCTTTAATATCACAGAAATGATTTATTGGGTTATTAATTTGAGCGCCAGCCAAACCTACACAACAGGTTTTAAAATGCACGCACATAATGGCTTTAGGATTTAATTTTGTATTTTTTTTTAAGAAGTGTGCCCCAAGAGAAATCACTTCTTCAAAGTGTTGCTGTTTTTCTTGCTTACTTACTTTCTTCAGGGACGTCATTAAGACCTTCGGTGAAAAACAAAACAAAGCAAAAACGGGCAGTTCTCCCCTGCCTCACACACAATTTTTCACAACTTTTTGGATCAAATTCTGAATAACTAATCTGTATTCAAGAACCAAAGGCTTTCTGGCACCACTTCTCTTCCGAATGACTCCAAATTAGGTCTCTGGGCTACAAACCAAGCCTTCCCCCTAACCTCCTCTTGATTACCGTAAAGCAAAACCAGGCTGCCCTGAATACATGAGTGTGTCTGAATGGAGGTTCCAGCTGATCAGAGAAAAAGGGAATGGCTGAGCTCTCCCAGAGAAATTCTCAGCCTTTGGCTAAGTAATGAGAAGGATTTGGGTATTATTATTTGGGTATTACAGAGCGTAATGATTTAGAAATAGCACAACAAGGAGGTTAATCAATGGTTGCAGCCCTGGACTTAAAGAAAAATGAAAAATAAGACACCATATAGACAGACACAAGGGAAAGGGCTGCAAAATGTGGATATAGGTAGGACTTATCCACAGTGAAAGCCAATGCTCAAAGTTTTACTCAATGAACTTGCACAAAGCTCCCACACTACCTGTACACTGACTGGCAGAGTGAACATAATGTGGTGTAACTTTTCCTACAGAGAGGTAGGAGGCACAAAAGCACTTCTGTTAGAGCAAACAACAGCCATCCAAATACAGGATGTGTTGCACTGGTGTGGCCACGTTCTGTTCTTGCATGGGATCGCCTGTTCTAGCTGCTTTGTTGAAAGGGAAAATCATCTTCCTAACTAGAACGGACAGCCTTGCCCCAGAGCTGAGCAGTGCAGACCTGCAAAGCATAAGCACAGGTGCCTGGACCAAAATGCTTCCTCCTCCTGCAGCTGAGAGCATTAACAACAGGGAGAAGCATCTTCTGCTCACCAACTCATGGTTCACCACTAAACACACACTACCAGCTGCAAGTTCTGCAAGATGCAGGCAGATATTCCTCCCGTCCCTGAGCCAAGTGGGTGCCTCTGTCTCCTATGTCCACAGACGAAATGGCCCCTCCCAGTTGTCACAATGCCTCCCCAGTTGTCCCAGTCTGCTCATATGACTGCACCTTCTCACAACATCTTTCCTGTTCAAGTAAAACAATCTCCTTTATCACTGACTCAGCGGACAGGGCAGTTCCAGAGTATGGATGGAGGTGACTGCAAATGCAACTGAAGTGATTGTGGCCCTGCCCTGGTGCCTTTGGGCAATGATAATGTGCACACAGGATCTATACAAGAAGAGGTGGCGTGTTGCCACCAGAGCATATTAAGCACACAGGCTCACTATGCACTTTTGGAAGGCTCTGCCTGACACAGAACCTGGCACGAGGCCACCCTAACAGATGGGCACAGATGATGGCAGTGAAGAGACAAAGTACTGTACATCCAACAACTGCAGGGGCCCCAGGCCATGGCTTTGGAAGGTTCTGGAGTGCACAAAACTTGTATGGTGACAGTTAAAAAGGCATGTGCCATCTGTGGGCTGGATTAACTACTAACATATAATGAAAATACATCTGTTGGTGTATGGTGTTGCTCAAAATTAGACAAGACCTGGTCTGCATCAAGTATGGACATTCTGCTGGATGGAAAGGGGAGGAAGACAGATCCCTTCAGACTTCCTACCTTTGAAAGGATGAAGCCTGTCACACAAAATGTTGAAAATCCAGTCAATGATTTTAAGATCTTGTCATGGTGCAAAATGCATGTCCCAAGCATGAAAGAATATCAAAAGCTTTAACATGCAAAAGCCAGAGCTCCTTCTCCTACCACATACCAAGCATGAGCTTCTCATCTTAAAATGGCTGTCGTTTGAATGCCAACAAGAAGCTTCTGGTAATTAGGAAATTGTGGAAATACAAGACACACGATACTGAAAAGGCCAAGATTGTTTTGTTCCTTTCTCGTTTCCTAGTAATAGGCAAGAGTTGAAACATATGATTATTGCCCCATAATGGCAGGGTACTCTAGTCCAGCTGGCAAAACACAAGACTTTGGATATATTATTTTTGTGTAATTTTTTCTGCTGTGATACATGAACAGACAGATTATCTGTGCAACTGAGGTACAAATTTCTACAGAAGACTGTCAAATGTACTTTACTAATAGTAAAAGATTAAGGTTTAAGGTGTTATCAGCACAAAACAAATAAGCATTGAAGGAAAAAAAAAAACCTTTGAGCATGACACGCCCAAGAACACTAAGTAGAAACTTTCATTTTAAACCTGATTAAATAATAAAAAAACCCTAGTGTTCCTTTTTAAAAATAACTTTCCAGATAGAGTAACCTACACCTAATGCTCAGTTTATCCTCCATGCCCTGAGACATCTCATGAGCCAGCCACGGAACGGGGTAGCATTGCTTAGCCTTCCTGCGCTGGTGACCTTTACTAGGTTCTCACGCAAACTAACGTATACTTAGCAATTTGGACATCTACCATCAAATCTGGCCTCAAAAACCTGCTTTCAGCTGGAAATGCTCTCACTGCTCAGATCAGTCCTTGAGAAACAAGGGTAAAAAACCCCAGAACCAAGCTGCCACCTCACGGCAAGGTTCTAGAGGAAGGCTCCAGCAGACAACTGCACTGCAGAAAGGTCAAGGCAAAGATATTGTGTTTGGAGTTATGAGATCAGTTAATAAAAAGATGTGTGGGTAATTCCTTTCTTAATCTGATAAACAAGAAATTTTTCAAAGCACACCAAAAGATCTCCATGTCCCCATTCCCACTAATATCAAAGGGAACAGGAACATTCTTATGCCAACTATTTCTCAGCCACAGACTAAATGGTACATCTCAGTCTCGAGCAGCACATTTCTGATGCTGTCTGAACAAGAGTTGCTTTCTGCTTCCCATTTTCCACTGCAGAGGGCACTAAATTTAGGTATGGAAAAGATTTTTTACATCTTATCAAGGACTGTTGCTGAACAGAGCACTTTGTGCTGTCGGCACTGAATGGATCACGCTGATTTATACCACACCGTCCTTTATCAGAGAGCACAGAAGCTGAGCAGCAGACTGGAAAGGATATGAAACCCAACCAAAGAACACCTGTAACTATCACACTGAAAGGGTTCCAAGAGAAACCATAACAAGAGTACAGCAGATGAACAGATTAAAGCTCTGTGTCTGAAATACATCATCAGCAGCGTAATTTTAGCATCCTCCCATGGGAAAAAAGGCTAGCTCCTAATAACCAAATTCTGCAAGTTTTTAAAAGCTTTTTTAGGATTTTTTGTTTAAAATAAGATGGGTTTTTTGGTTACTTTCTCTCTTCAGATATGCTCCCTTCCTGCAAAAAAACCCTATTAATGATCTCTATTCACGGCGACACTTAGGTTGCCCCGTACATTGAAATCCTACTGGTTTTGTACATGAAGCTATTAAACCCATAACCCTAATACATTCAGACTATTTCAAACCAGGGCAGAGAGCTTTCCTCTCTACCCACCCTGTACCTGACGAGGTCAGGGAGTTTAATTTCCCATTACTTATTGAAGGAGGGTGTTTCTCCCGTAGCACTTCTGGGAAGCTGTACATACTCAACACATCAGTAACTGCAATCAGTTAAGTGTTCTATCTAATCTGATGGTCGCCAGGATACCTGCTTGAAAACCTGGCTCACTATCTCACAGCAGTCCCCCTCTGTCAAAATTAACCAGCTCCTGAAGCACTACCTCAGAAAATTACCAAACCACACAACCAAAAATTAACCATAGCTCTGGGTTTCACCACTCCCTTTTAATAAGCAAAATCAAAAGACTGTTTCCTGAAAGGTTTTGTCAGAATATTACTTCCAAGTTATTTTGAAAGTGATCTGTTTACTAGTGATACAATTAAGCTCTCTAGCTTTTCATACCTGAGCCTTAGATCCTCCCTAATTTTTTCTCCCTTTTTTTTCCCTGCTGCAACATAAACAAGCCATAATCATTACTCATACCTCAAAATATTCAGTTGTGGTTTTCTAGTTAGCTTGTTTTCTCTTCAGTAATTTAAAATAGAACATCACAGTCCTGTATTTACATCGCATACATCCTCAGGATACATATTAAATTTTGATTTCTAGACATAAAGTGTAACAATCTGTTCCATTTAAATAGCTGCCTTTAAATACCACTGAGAACAGTAAATAGCCCTACGTTTGACAGCACTAACAACTATGTTCTTTAGAAAGTTACAGTGAACTTGTAATTATTAAGACAGACATGATTATATGGCACCTGAAAAAAATGCTGTGTTTGGAATACCACAGTAACAAGACTAATCCTTAATTACAGATATTCTGAAATTGTGGATGCCATTGGAGTTCATACGGATAGACAGATAACTAAGAGCAAGGCCCAGGAACTGTTTGCTGGGGAGGGACAGCGTATGGCTGCTGAAGAGCACAGCTGTGTCTCAGGGACCCTGCTCTTCCCCAGCCACACCCTGCCCCGGGCACTCTTCTGCCTCCCAGGTCATCCCATAAAATGACTGAGAACCCTCTGCCTGTCCCAGCAAGAGAATGGAGCCCAAGCACCTCCGATGTCAGGAATCTTAGGTGCTCCCATCCCCACTTCTGTGCCTGTATCTGTTTACTGCCACAGCAGATGAGTTCAACAGCCTCAGGAGACAGAGCCTGGTGAAACTTTTAGCAGCCTCTCTGCCCTCTGGGGTGTGTGACAGCAGTGAACTCCCTGCCATCTGCTCAAAGCCTGGCCAGGGCTGGGTGCAGGCAAAAGCAAGGAGAAGCCTCCAGACAAAGACACCCCCTCCTCAAAATTCAGAGTTGTGCTCAGTGGTAGTTCTTGTACCCAGCTTCTGCCTGCAGAAAGCCATTACCTCCTAATGCAAAAGTTAGGCTCCTACTTCAGGTCTTTGAAAAATCGACCTTTAAACATGGTTCTCAGCAGCAGCTTCTCTGAGCAGCAGTTCCCCAGCAGGCTGTGGTGCTCCGGGAGCTGGCAGAGGCTCCCAGCTCTCTCCTGCCTTCAGAGCTTTTGCTGAACAGCAGCGTTTTGTTTCCAGCCCACAAGAGCCCATAGAGACGTGCCAGCTCAGAGGCAGCACTAAGCATCTTTCAAGAAGGGATCTGACATTTTCTTTTGTTCTCATTTCTATAGTATTTTCTCCTTCGAGAAGGTTATTTGAAGCTATCTGGTGCTGACATTTAGGGAAATGTGAAGCATGAATTGCAATTGCTGTTCATAGGTAGTGACGCAGCACAGGACAGGGTGTCCCACTGCAGGCACTGGCCAGAATGTGTTTGATTGTTCAAATGCTCCTATAGTGCAATCTTTGCAGTGCTTTTCTCTCTCCCACACACAAATTAACACACAAGCACCAGCATAAGGGTGCTATATTTCAGCACAGAGGTTTTTCTAATCTAGTGCTCCATCATAAACCAGGGACATCTCTTTCATCTCACTCTAGCAAAACAAGAGTTTCGTGACCAAAAGAACGCTTATGCATGCAAATCTTTCCTGTCACAATCACAAAAATTCCCCCAAATTCCCTATGTATAAATATCTCACTGTTCTAAACTACCACATAACTCTACCTCTAACAAAAAGGGAACACATTTTATAGCACTAGTGCTCTTGAATGAAATTTGCATTTAGCGCCATTACATTTATTCACTTCTATCTACACACACCTCACCACAAGATGTCAAAACACTCAAGAGTAACAGAATTTGGCATTACAGAGCTCCCCCTTCTCACTGTAGATGCCATGGATGCTCCACAGGTCCATTAGTGTCCAGAGCCCTGCATAACCACAACTTCCAGGCACACGAGCACATGCTGAGCAAACCAACTAAATCTTACGGCCTGGTTTCCCTAAGTGCTGATTTTCCAAAGAATAACCAAAGTCAAAAAGAGAAACCAGATCACAGCCTTCCTGCAAAATCAGCAACAATTCAGAGTTTCAAAGTTTTCGTTAAGATCACTCTGATCATATTTTTATCGCTTAAACCAGAAATGTCTCAGTTATCACAACTTTTTTCAAATGCAGAAAGAAACATCAGGGACTGCCACACAAAGGAAAAGAATATCAAATGTTTATCTCCTTGTAAACATATGACAGCTGCTGAATTTCTATCAAGTAACCATTAAATGTGATCAAATATTTCAATGTCTGCTAACATGGGAATTGCCTGTCCTTGTATTGAGGTTGACAAAAGCAGTCAGCAAGCTGGAGAAAAATAAAGCAGGAAAATCTCCTGCAGAAAACCCTGTTGTAGAGAGCAGAGCTGAGCCTGCTGCGCCAAGCAAGCCACATCCCAGCCCTATTCAAGTGTTTGTGCCATTGCATCCTATAAAAGATAGCACATGTCTCACAGTTACATTCCTGAAGTGAAACTGTTTGCCAAAATACCCTGAAAACTTACAGCAAGGATTTGCACATACTGGAACTAGTCCCCTGGTCCCACGTGTGTTTCCTTTTACCCCCTTGTGACAAAATAAGCAGAACTCCAAGAGCATGGACACTCCACAGTATCCAGAACACCTCAGCACTTCTGCTTCAGCATCCACCAGAGACTCTGGGCCAGCCTTGGCTTTTATTTATAAGCTCTCAGTAGCCCTCACTGCCGTGGTTAAGGGTCACGTTTTCCCACCTTCCCTTCTTTTATCTGCAAAACTGTCCAGGCTTATTTTGGGGAACTGCTGTGTTAGGCCAGCCAGCGTGCAAGCAGGGAAGTGATACAAACCCTCAGGGGAAGAGCCCCAAGTTCTCCAAGAAAAATCACATGTATTTTTCATGTTACAGTCGCTTTGCACCTGTGCTGTAAACCCAACATTTATCACAAACACCAAATTTGTGGCACAAGGGTATTTCTGGGAGCTTCAGATATTCTACACACAGGGTTTTTTCAGCACATAGTACTATGCTGATACACATGCCATTGTTACACACACAAAAAAACCCCTTTCTGGCTATATGTGAAAATACTGTCAGCTACTGCTATTTCCTAAGAGGAGACCTGGAGAAATCATGAGTTAGTGTGATGTGGATGAACATCCTATCCCATCTCTGAGCACAGAGGCCACCACACTCTTTGGAAAGTACATGGTGAGTTCTCAAGGCAGGGAACTCCTCCCAGGCTTTTTACCTCTCTCCCAACCTGCAAATCTCCCTGTGCCCCAGAGGTCCTCACCGGTCAGGGACTGGTCTGCTCCCAGCACATTCCATTCTGCCGGCAGCTTCAGGTGTCGAAAGGCCAAGGCCACTTTCTCATCCAAAAAGTCCACGTCTGCAGCAGGTGGCCTTGACCGGTCCAAGAACCGCGTGAAATTCAGCGCCTGCTGGTTGCCAGCACAGGTGGCCAGAAACTGGGCGGCATCGTAGGCTTCATCCTGGACAAACTGGAAACTCTCTTCTGCCACAACCAGAACGGGGTGACCTTCTCTAGAGGCACAAAGTGCCACCTTCACTGTCTCGCAGCAGTCATGGCCTGCAAAACAAAATTCAGACAAATGGTAAAAAAAAAGAACAAATGGCATGGGCTGAGGAAACACAGCCGAGCAGTTCCTTTGATACACACACTCTTGGCATGAAATCAAGTAAGACCAAGTTATTGAGGGTCACAACTCTAAAATAACACCATCTTTGGAATTTATATGTACCATCAGAAATAAGTATTCCTTATAGACTTTAAAAGGAAAAGATGTATAACTCTTCTCTGTCCCAGTATAAACCAAGAACTATAAGCCACCCAGGCTATTGATATTCAAGTAATCTCAAGAGTTTTAAGTAATTTAAGTAGAGATTTTGCTAATATACCAAAATCCAGATTATACGGACAAACTTTTCTTCCGCAGCTCTGCAGGACTCCAGTAACTCATCAGAAACTAGGATCTGCATGCTGCTAAGCTACACACTCCAAATGCTGTCACGGCACTTGGCTTGCACCGAAAACACAGAAATTTCACCTAAAACAAGGGTCTACATGGCTACAAGAGCATAACCTGCCTGGGCATGCCCTGTGTGTGCTCACTGCTGCACCTGCCCCTTGCATTTGGGTTCACATGACAGAACTAAAACTAAGCTGCTTCTGCTAAATAAAAACATGGAAATGGCCACTTTCCATATTTACAAAACAAGAGGGTTGGAAGTTTGATAACTTTATTATTTACTTAGGGCAGGACAAACTGAAGAAAGGAGGCCCTGGCATGGCAGCAATTTCATTGACTCAGAAACTCGAGGAGGAAAAAAAACCAAAAAACAAACACCAAACCAAACACTTTTTGGAATTTTAAAAGGAAAAATATACTATGTGTCCAACACAACCAGAACTTGTAGTTGTCAGACATGGCCCTTCAATAATAAGGTTTGTGTTTCAAGTTCACTGTGTGGCACAGTTTCTTGTTCCAGCCTCAGACTGACGTCATGGCTGTTTTTGCCAGAACAGCATGGACCCTGCACTAATTACTGGAAAAGCTTCTTTTTGCCCATGACCTCAGCATACTACCACATTCATGAAACCCTGCTTAATTAAATACAAAATGACGATTTATTTTTAAAGGCTTGAAAATTCAATTTAAGCCCCTATTTGTGGTCAGTGGGAAAGTTTCCTTCTTCTGTTGGGGCCTTTTGCTGTTGATTTCCCTGACAAAAGGAAAAATATGTCCCTAATCTTCATGGTCTTTCGGCCAACCTCGCAAATCTGTTCTGAGGCTTTTGGCATCTGTACAGATTTTTGTCTGCTGAAAGAGGCAATCCTGAAGTTAATTGAAAGGTCAAAACTGCTATTAGGACACTGTGGGTAACACCAAAATTGTCAGAGATGAGGCTGTGGCTTCCTAAGGAGAACAAATGCAGCTGGAAAGGTATCAAAGGCAAGTGGGGAAGGGGAGGAAAACACACATGGATGTTGCTGCAACTGCTCAATACAACCAGGATACTCTGAAGCTGAAAGGTGAGAAAACTTCTTTGCTTCCAGCACCAGGTATGTATTAGCAAGAGGATGATGTGAAAGCTGAAGGAGTAGATTCACTAGTTTTGTTGTTTCAAAGAGTAGGGGTAGGAAGAACTTCTACTGCTCTTGCAAATACTGTGTTTGCATTCTAACAATTACTGTATTAGTACTCAGCTGCTCAGATGAAACCCATTCACTGATTCCACTCATCCTCACAGTAACAGCCCCAAATGCTTAAGTGGGAATGATACAACTTTGGGGGAACTTGCCTTTAAGGCCATTTAGAACTGTACATGCCACCCCCTATACCTTCTGGCTTTGCTGATCTTCCTAATGACATCAAATATGGAGCAGGTAAGACATTAATTTTGTTTGCAGCCTCCACAAAAGCAGTGCTCTACATGCACACTGTGAAAAGACCATGCCAGCCTAGGGGAGCTGACAAATTCTGCGAGCTGGGCTCTCCCTACTGCAGAGCAGTGGAAGGTTACTAGAATGCAGAGTTTAAAAAAACCAAACTCAATACAAGATTCCTTAATAGCATGAGAACAGCTAAACCTTTGATTTTTTTTTTATTTTTTAGAATATTTTCTGCCTATTCCCATAAGAATCCCATCTGCAGAATAACCTAGAATACGGCTACTCTGCCAGCAGACTTTCAGGATTGAAGCAGCAGGCAAAAATGGCCCACGAGCAGCTACAGAGAAACCATTTGGGACAGTCATTTCCTCGTCACAATGCCAGACAACTCTGCTGTGGGACAGCAAAAGCTCCTCCATTGAGACAACAACTACAGAAAGCTCTGTCAAGACATGTGATCTCCTTAAAGCAGCACATCACGGATGTACACAAAGTTCCCTTGGATGGAGCATGTGTTAAACACCAGTTGCAAAATGCAGCTTCAGGGAAGGTGATAAAAAACTCATGTCCTGACCTCTGGCCAACAAGGATTCTACTGGAACTTCCCCAGATATTGAATGCAGCCTAGAAGAGAAAGTGACAGACCTGACAATCCATTTTTATGTAACAGGATCAAACAAGCATCGCGCTAAACCCTAGGAACGTTGTTCAGAAGGGCAACCGCTTGCAGTGCTTTGATGTTGTGCTTCCTCACATCTGAGAAGATGTCAGACGTGGGGGTAAGAACATGGGACAGGTTCTGACTTCTGGCAAGCAGTTCAAATGGAAGGGGAGCCAGTATGTAACAAGAGCAGACGATACTAGAAAGATTGCTCAAGAGGTCTCTGCCCTGCTGCTTTGAAACGGCTGCAGGAACAATGTGAGCAAACATGTCCCCAGTACAGAACCTTCTGAAGGAACCATCGGTGGGGCAACACTTCTCACCACATCAAAGAACCAATGGCCTGGACTAATACCTGAACCTCTGCAACCAGAGCATTACCGTAAGGGAGCTGAGCTTTCTGGCACCCTCAGGAGGTAAGTGGTTATCACTGCAAGAACAGCCCAAATCTGTTTTCACGAGGTTAAGTAACTTGTCCACAATCACAGAGAGCTCCAGGCAGTGCCAGAACAGCCAGTACTGCCCCTGTGCCTCACCCTTCTGCTCCGTCTGGCAGGCAGCAGGGCTGTCTTCTAACATGGGTTAAGGACCAAGTTAGGCACTTTGCAACCATCAGGGCTGTCAACTATGGACTGCTGTAACCCCCTCATACACCTGCCCAGATGCGGAACAGAAAAATGTCTGACATTAAAAAGGAAAAAAACCAAAACCTGAGTGTGTCAGCAGGCTGATCTTGGTGTTTTGGTGGAATGGAGTTAATTCTCTTGGCAGTACCTAGTGTGGGGCTGCTTTGGATTTGTGCTGGAAACAGTTTTGATAATCCAGGGATGTTTTCCTTCTGGCTGAGCTGTGCTTACACAGACCCAAGGCCTTTTCTTCTTCTCACCCACCCCACCAGTGAGCAGGATTGGGGCACAAGGAGCTGGGAGGGGACATAGCCAGGACAGCTGACCCCAACTGACCTGAGGGATATCCCAGACCAAATGGAGTCATGGTCATTGTACAGAGCTGGGGGAAGGAGGAGGAAGCTTCCATTAAATGGGATGGAGCCCTGCTGCCCTGAGGATGGCTGAACACCTGCCTGCCTGCCCATGGAAAGTAGGGACCTAATCCCTTGTTTTGCTTTGTTTGCATGTGGCTTTTGCTTTACCTATTAACCTGTCGTTATCTCAACTCTCAGGTTTTCTCACTTTTACTCTTCCAATTCTCTTCCCCATGGCACAAGAGGCTGTGTGGGGCTTAGTTGCTGGCTGGGGTTAAACCATGACAGTCGGGAAGAGCAACAAACCTATTTATAAAGGTTTGCATTTTCATAGGCTAGAAACACATGTAATTCAATAAATCACACAGATGAGTGCACCTCAGAGAAGGGATGAGACATCTCCATGCTTTACAACGCCATCAGGTTCCCAATATTGCCCAGCATCCCTCCTGACTGCCCTCAGTCTTCTCCAGAAATCAGGCCCTTTGGCCAGAACAGCAATCAAAATGATGAAATACTCAGTATTATCACACTGGTACCATCCAGCAGCATCCTTGTTCAAGTTTTAACTCTCCTGACAATACATAGTGTTTCTCACTAGCTGACATCTCAGACTGCATGGCTATGCTTCTCTTCTTCATACTCTTTTTTTTGCCACAGTACAAAATGTGGTCATTTCTATGCTGTCTTGCCTGTGACAAAAGTCAAATAACCCATCCCTAAGCTCCAGCAGCATTGCATTTTATCCCATTTTGCCTTCTGCTCCTCAGTTACTTTAAATCTAGCTTGGAAACAACTCATGACTTGGACCTGTTGTGAGAAATACCAACATACTGCAGGAAAAATACAGAAACTAAAAAACTATTTCAGTCTATGCAGAGATCGGTGCAGGAACTAATTCTGCTGTTATAAAGCGAATTCCTCATCTACACATCAAACCATGCTTTAAAAATTATTTTACGTGAGACAACAGCTCTTGAACTGAAGAATCCCTTACTGGGAATGAATGGGGACACTTAAATGAAGCCTGCTCTGGGGAACATACAAGAATGAAAAATGAAGACATGGTGCTCTGGTCTGTCTGCTCTTATCCCTGAAGAGATGAGATGCATCAGTGTGGTAACACGGCTTCCTCTGCATGATAACGATGCAGATCAATGAGCAGGAGAACAGGGGGGGATTTCTCAGCTGTAAGTCATTAGCAGATAAGCTAATGTACAGCTTAGACCTGTCCATCTAATTGCTACCTGTGCCTGTGATCTGGGGTCCAGTTAAAAGGGCAGCAGCCAAACTCTTCAGACATTTTCTTGTTTAACAAGGCCTACGTGGAGACAAAATACCCCTAAACAGAGCTTTATTAAAAGATGATTTCATTTCCTACTCCTCCAAAAGTGGAAATCCTGTCCAAACCTCCTATTTTCAGAATTCACACTGGAGCTATCAAACAATGGGCCCCCAGCGTGGGCAGCTATTTAAAGCCCTGCTGGAAGCACATGTTTGGGTTTGCTTGGTAGGTGACTAAAGACTAATTGCATCCTCCAAGTTACCATGGTGGAGCTGGGTTGAAAAAGGTCTTACAGAGAGATTTAAGGACAGGAAAACCAGACAATAAACGTTGTGAACCTCATGAATTATCTCATATTTGCATCCGAGAGATGTTGCCATCTGGTGGTTTGTGGAAAAGGCAGCCAAGGGATCTCCTGTGACCGCCCAAAAAGGGGTTCTTTTCTGCTTCAGAAATCCTGAGCTCTGGGTCTGAAAATCAGAGCCCGTCTTTGAAATGCATTTGTGTAATGCACACAGTTACTGTGCTCACTCTTGCAACACAGGAAGCCTTATGAAATACACAGGCACAGCACCAGCAATGGACAGGAGCCTCTGCTTTTCCTTTCAAACCTTTCACAGGAGAGGTGGAAGAGAGATTGGAGAGGGGGTAAAGATTTTTTTAAAGGCCCTTTACACACTGCAGATGCCCTAAAAACCTAGAGAAGTGTAAGACCCCACACATTACATCTTAAATAATTTCGACATCTTAAATAATTTCAACATAGATTCAATCACTTTTTCCTGTGACTGATGTCATCTGGTACTGGCATCATTTCCTTTTAATTACACTGCCTCAAGCAATTAAATACACCGAAGAGGATGAACTGCAAAAATTCTTCTTGGCTATGCTGTTTTAGTCTATTTTAGGGGTTTTTTTGTTTCATAATTAAGAGTATTTTCAAATCCACAACTGATATTGCCAAGTGGCCATTTGTTATGCAACTTGTTTACCCTTCTGGTCTACCAGTACAAAGATTGTAATTCATGAAATACAGCTTTTTCTATGAAGAGTTGTTTTTTAGGGGAAAACAAAGTTTGTGGTAGAAGTGAATAAAGCATGACCATATGTAAAGGATTTCACAGTAAAAGAAAAGTTTGAAATGAAGATATTTCCAAGCTAACTGAAATTAATTTTTGCCTATCCTTTTAACTAGCAGAAAGAAAGTAAGGAGAAAAAAAAAATAATCGAAAAACACCAACTCTGAGAGCTATGGAATTAAGACCAAGCTAAAAACTGAAGCTGCTTCTCTGCCTTAGCTCAAGCAGGGAGAGAAAGCTCCCAGTGAGTCAAGACACTTGGAGTCAATGGGAATGTGTCAGCCCTGTGGAAACTGCTGGCAAGCAGCTACCAGCAGACAGACAGTCTCTCAGATACTTTTTCTACTTCCAATTTTGATTCTCCTCCCCTTTGAAACCCACACAAGAATCCTGCACCTTTTGAGAGCAACAAATGTGAAAAAAGCGATTTTGATATTACAGAGCTCGGAGTGGATACAACACATTGCAACAGCACTCACCAAGGCAATTACATCTCACAAAATCTACTGCTTGTTTTGGGGACCTGGCTCACAGACAGGGTATTTCTTAACCTTCACTTGTTTGATTAGGAGCTGCTGCAGCTCTGGATTTCTGGAGTCTCTCCCTACTTGAAATTTCATTTCAAATTTCCCCCGCGTCTCCCACACTTTCCAGACTACCAGTCGTTAAATGCAAAAAGCAAAATACATATCCAATCATACAGCTGCTATGGTGATGGCACACAAACTTGCACTAGATGCATCACACAAATACTGGAGCTCCCAGCACATCAGCTCCTGCAAGAAAATTTCCCCAAATCTCCCCAAGAGCTTCCCGATGCTCAGAGGCCTCCACTGGCCACAGCAAGCTGTGGTTGGGACTTTCGACTTGTGTGGACAGTGATGAGGTCATTCCTTCTTCTGCTCATTTGTTTGCCAGATCATTTGAGGACTTTTATTATTGGGTTGGGTTTTTTCCCAGCAGGAAAAAAAGCTGCTGTAGCAGAGGCAGGAGATGGGGCTGCAGTCTTGCAATGGAGGTTTCACTTCCCTGCTTTACACAGATTTCCTTCACTACCACATGCAATCTGCTTGGCCTCAGTTCCCCTCCCTACCCTGCAGAGATGGTGGGAAGAAAAAAATGCATCAAGATTATGGCAGTCTCAGCTGCTCCAGGAATAAGGACTTGCTGAAAAGCTCAGTTAATGACCAACACCAGTAGCAAGAGCATCTGTGACCTAAGAGGACACATCCATCCCCAACAGTACAAATTCAGCAGCCAACAACAGTTTAACCACAGCAGCAGAGATGGTATCATTTCTCTGCTTCCTTCCCTGCTCAGACCTCTGGTATTTCCTTAACACCCCAACTCCAGTGACCAAGCTTTTGCACTGATGAGATCCACACTGGAGCAGTGCCAGTGCCATCACACCTCCACCTTAATGCTGTGTCTGATAAAACAGTGCTTGAAACTGTTCTGCAGAACTACAGAGTGCCTCTGGTACAGAGGAAAACGGCTTCCACTAGGGAGAAATTCAACCAGATGATTAAGAAATTGAAGAACTGTAACAGTGACAGTAAAGCCAACAGTTAAATTAGGTTTTGGTAGCTTTTTGCTGAGACAAACAGAAGCTTTTCGTTGGATGATGTAACCTGGTGTGTCCTTAGGCGGGCAAAAGAGCTACTGAAAGCACACAAAACATCAGCTCCTGGCTAATTCTTGTATCTCAGTAGCTAATTTTGACACTTCGAGTTATGACTGATCAGCTAAGATGAGAATCTGTTTCTTACACGGAGAAACTACTTCCCTTAAATTAACACAGCCAACAGCAGAGCAGGATAAATAACCCATCCCATCCTTCAGAGCAAGTGCATAAATACAGGTAAATATTCTGTACTTTGAAGAAGTGATGAATCTGTATTTATCCACATCTTCAGGTAAAATAAAGCTGCTCCCATAAATTTACCATCAGAAGTCCTTTCTTTTATTATATACAGAAATAAAAGCTCACATTTGAACCGTAGTATGGACTAGATATATTCAGTGTCTAAGGCTGATGATAAAAAAAGCATAGGAAAGAGGCAGATTGCTCTTGTAATTATATAAAATGCAGCAGGCATTTAATTCTGCAGTGATGAGCTTTTATTTGGGTAAAGTCTTTCAGGATATAGAGAATTTTCACATACAATGAGAATTTATGAGGTATTTTGACAGCTTATATTTCCATTCCATTTTCTCTAATTCTTCACCTAAAACAACTTTATGTTGCTAAGATTTCTTTTTAAATGTGATTTTCTGTGAAAGCTTTGCTAAAACATTCAGATTAATTTTGGCAGCAAAGGTACTGAAATCATTTGTCTGTCTTTTACAACTCCATATATCAAAAAAACCTACTGAAAAAGTCAAGAACCAAAAATTACAAATCTGGGCTTGTTTTTACTTCAGTTTTAACAGAATTACAGCCACCCCTTTCACCCCAGCCACTGATGGACTTCATCTGAAGTCTCCCAGGGACCATATGGAATTTTGAGGACTTGGGGCAAGAACAAGGGAAGAGCCTTCAAGTGCAGAAGGGATGAAGAGTAGGTTCAAGGGAGGCAGAGAAGATCCTGAGTGATTCAGCCCTTCCTTAATGCACCTGAGCTGTCCCTGAGGAGCAGCTGCGCTCCCAGGGATGTGCAACACTCCTTGCATCACAGGGACAAATGAAAGATGCTCGGAGCTGGAAGTAAAGGGTGAGACTCTGGCTAAAAGCTGCTGGCAGGAGATTCCTTGCAGGGCACTTGCTGAGTGCCCGGGGCTGGGTGTTTGAACAAGGGCTGGTCTCACACACACTGTGTGTTCTTCATGGCTAATCCCAGCGAGGTCAAATAACGCTCTGAGTCACCAGAGCCATCGCCAAGGCAACTGCGGAATATACAGAGTAAACACATGATTACAGATTCACTGGGCGTCCAGGAAGGAGGAGGAGGAAGAGCTGCGCTGAAATAAGTCATACTTCCACTGAAATCAGTGTAGTCAGTGCTGAAACAACACTGGACAAAAGCACGGGTGTCACCAGAGAGTGTGAAAAAAATTAGGCTTTTCCCATTTTTTGCTTTGCCTTTCCCCAGCACCCCCTTCACCACTGAAGTGGGTTTTTTTCTCAGGCAGTCTCACCAAAATGAGGTATGAGCACAGAGGAGGGTGTTATCCACATGGCTGCTTTACATCTGAGATGTCACCTCTTCCTTGCAACACTGCCCTGGACAGAGCAGGTCCCTTAAAACTTCGTCTGAAACAAGCTGTATTTTGGGACAGCACCCATCCCAGTCTAACACCACATGCCACAAGACCATGACTATACTGGGTAAAAAAAATCCAACAAAACAATCCATTATTGCTAAAGGAACAATTGAGAGAAATTCCCTCTTTTCCTTTTGAATCATGAACGGAGTCAGATTTCCCACTAACAGCGACAAAACGAGCTGCAGGGAGCCCTCCCCAGGGACTCAGTTTTATCTGGGGCTGGCAGGACAGGCAGTGCCCGGAGCATCACTCTGGTACCACCTGGCAGCCACCGCCCTGGTCACATCCAGCACTGCTCCAAGGACAACACGGATAGGAAAGCATCGTTCCTGCCCAGAAATCCCGTCCAGCACACTGGTTCCCACATGGGTTGAAGGGAACACTGAAGCTTTTCAGCTCCTTTCTTGGCGAAGCAGCCACAGCCCCGAGGGAGAGGTGAAGTCATTGCAAGCAGGGCTGGCAGAGCCCCACGCCCACCACACAAAAGCAGGGAAGGAGTCACCCCCTCTTCCTCTTGTGGGAGAAAACAAGCGCTAATCTAATTGATTGCACGGAGCTCCAGTCATCAGCAGCCATAAAAAGACTTCTCTTTCCAAGCCAACTGAACAACATGAACAGCACAAAAAGAGGAGGAAATGAAAAAAACGGAGTGGCCAACTTTTAGCCACTCATTCCCAAGAGAAAAAAACTCCAAATTTTACTCCATGTGCATCTCTCACAAAACAATACTTAGGAGGCAGATGAAAAGAGAAACCTAAGAAAAACACTTGATGGCCTGAGTTACACTGTGTGCAGTGAAAATGTCAGGCGTTTTTCTCACACTGGTAGCAATGTGCTGCATAGCAACAAGTCAGAATGAAAGGTTAATGGTGAGGACTGCAGCCTGGAACACGCTCATTCCCACGGGCCTGAAGTCACCAAAGGGAAACGCTGATTTGTTTTGTTTTGTTGGTGGCACAAAGGATAAAAACAGTGGTGGGCTTTCATTTGGAAACCCACCTCATCCAAACCAGCCATGGAGAGATGGCACTGAGCAGCACATCACCTGCACTACAAGAGCTCCAGAAATGCTCTGTGGGCTCTGAGCTGAACAGGATTTAGGGGAAGGGCTGTATTTCACCAGGAAGACAGCAATGAACCTCATCAAGTCAAGTGGATGGTAAGTGTAGCTAACACTTACTGGGCTCTACACCATTTGGGCAATAGCATCTCTAAAATGGCAAATGTGTCTTCGACCATCTTTCTTGCATTTAAAAGCTTTTTACTACGTCTAAAAGTAATGGTGAATCTTCTGTAAGAGATCTCATAGTCACTGCAATCTCAAAGTCATATAATCCTAGTGAAATCAAGAAAGAGGTTTTTAAAAGGCAAAAGCAGTCATCCAAACCGTATGTTCTACTCCCTGTGAATGTGTAAATGAGGAAAAAGACAACCAAGAAAACAGCATTACATTCCAGTGCACTTGTAGTAACCAAATGTCATAGACTGATACACTGACATGCAAAGAAAGGCAATTGTTTACCAGGAGAAATTGTCTCCAGACTCCCAGGATTAATCTTTCTCGTGCTTGTGCAATGTTGGACAGTTGATCCAGTGAAGACCAAATAAAAAACTACATCATCTTCAACTTTATCTTCCTCAGTCAGCTGCACTGTAATAACAGAGTCACCCTAGGAAAAAGGACAAGAAACAAGGTTAGGTTTACATGACCAAGAACTGCATCATCTGAAACAAAACTACTCTTCCTACAAGGTTCACACTCTCCATTCATACACTTCTTTTACAAGACTCAGATATGCAAGTCAACTTCAGCATCAAAGCCAGCCAACATCCAGGAAATATACTGAACGCAGCTCTAGGAAGAGACATGTAGAAATCTCCAGGATACATTGCAAATATCAACTTAACATGGTGAAATCACACCAAATCTAACAAACGTGCACGCCCCACAGATATACAGACATATCCCATCATATATGCATAGGTAAAACAACAGAAATGAGACAGTGGCCTAAAATTGCCTCTGCCTTCATGAACTTGAAAAAATTCCCTAATTCCTGCTCGAGTGTTCACATTTCCCCTGTCCAATCTAGCACTGCATCCATAGTTACAACTTGATCACTGAACACATCTCTCATTCACAGTCCATAAACAAAGATACCAATGTTTTATATCCACTAAGATTTTTTTCCACCTTCCTTACAAAGAAACAGTAACTATGGTGGTACAGACAGTGGTAGCTCTTCTCACTCATCTGTAAGCTCATGCCTTGCTGAAAAGCTCTGTGTGTTAGCAAAAACAGCAGTTCTTCAAGCTTTGAGAAAAAAAACCTCTCATGATCTGTTGGTTGAACTCTCCTGCTTAGCATTATGGAGGGTTTATTTCAGTATCTCAGCATATTTTATCATTTAGCTCATCTCTGCTCTCAGGAAAAATTATATTTACAAAGGATGCACATGGTTATCACAGTTAACCCAGCAAAGGGTATAGTAAATACACCTGAAATTCCTACATCTGCACAGAAAAGAATAGGAGCAATATGAACCAACTTCAGTTTTCCATGGGGAAGGGAAAGCAAGGAAAGAGGATGGCTTACAATTACTGCAGAACTAAGTGAAGCATTTTCATTTAATGAAAAAATCATAGACTCATTTAGGTTGGAAAAGACCTCAAAGATCATCAGGTCCAACTGTTAACCCAGCACTGTCGAGCCCATCACTAAACCATGTCCCCAAGTGCCACATCCACACATCTTTTAAATGCCTCTGGGGTCTCGCCATACTTGGTTTTTCAGCCTGAAAAAATTGTATAAACTATGAGACACTGACAACAACAGTCTGTGATGTGACCTTCTGTCCCTTTCCTATCGAGATCAGAACCAGGTGGATGCCCCAGTTTTACACTGCAGCTGTGGCTGCCAGCTCTCTGCCACCACCCCGCTGAGCAAATGGTTACAGCTGCAAATCTGGAAAAGATTTTATTATTATTATTATTATTGCAGATTATGCAATTCTGATTTGCATAACCAAGAGAATACACGTCATTTCCTTTAAAACCTCCCCCTTAAGATCACTGAGTTCATCCCTTCTCTTTGTCAAATACAACTACTGCAGAAAATTCCCAGACTTGCAGGCCCTCCCGTACATCCGTCCTGCGTTAACATCGCTTCCCACGCTCTGCTCACGTCTCCCTCTTTTCTCCCTCAGCTCCTTTTACGCTTCCACCTCCAGTTTATGTCCAGTTCTCCTCTGATCCAGCCCATCTGGCACCTCTTGCTGGGGGCAGGGCTGCACCTTGTTTTATAGAAACAAGATTTTGCAGGGCAAGTACGCAACCAGCCGCTGGTCTTAAAATCAAATATGTGGGTCAGTGCTGTAACCCAGGAAAGAAAACCATATATTCAAAAAACAACAACAAAAAAAGCTTAACAGAGCAATGAGTGTATTTTGCATTTTCAGAGGTTGTAGAGTTACAAATGTAAATTTTAGGAAGGTCTCACGCGATAATATCAGACCAGACTTCCAGATGGGGAGGAAGGAACCATGTAGCAAAAAGTCTCTCTTGCATAGAGTCAGTGTTAAAACAAAAACAGGTGCAAAAAGAAATAAATCAAGCTTTAAATTCAAGCATGACCAGTTCACATGCTGAGTTGAAAACTAAATATTCCATTTCAAGCAAATGGATCCAGATTTGAGCTGATGTTCAAAAAAACAAAAGCTCAAGCTTGAACCTACAAACCCTTTGTGCTTTGGTTTTTATATCTGTCTTTGTTCAAACCGTTTCTCCCTTAAGGCAAGAACATACACAGTACTTAAACAGATTTAAAACGCAGGTGACACTTCAGAACACTCCCCAACAGCACTGAGTGTTTAACATGCTATCTGTTAAAAGAGATTTTTCTTTTATTTAACTTAGAAATCAAGTTCAGCTAGTCTAATTTTTGTGAAATCAAAGCAAATTGACATAGAGTTTTTGTGAGAAGACATCTGTCTGTCCATGCAAACTACTCAGGTTTCTAGGAAAAGCAATTTAATTTGCATCAGTATTGCAAAAGACAATTCGTATATTTTGTTATTTACAGAAAATCTAGTAAATACACGTAAGAAACGTCATCACCAGAGGTTCCACATAACCTGAAATCTAAGCTGGAACTTAGACATATAGCTGAACTTCTTATTTAGATACCTGGCCTAACTTTGGAGGTGGAAGGTGGTCAGACCAGTGACCTCCAGCAGATCTTTCCAACCAACTCGTTCCACTCCTTAGATTTTAATTCAGTTCATTTCAGGTATTGTTCAAGTCTAGGGGGAGCACAAATTATCATCAGCTGGTATCAATTTAAAATGCTCTTCAGCAGTGTCTAAGCAGCAATTGATGGTGGGAGGTTCTCCACCACCCTGTTCCTACCTCTTCTAGAGGACCCTCCAGCAACAGTGGAGTGGAACACTGAGCATCTTATTTATTGGATTTTTTTACTTTAATTTTTAAGTTGTCTCCAAGTATCTTTGGTGAGACTGATAACGTCTCACTTAACTGCTGTGTGCTTCAGTTTACTTACAGGTGTAAGCTCACCTGAGCTAACTCAGTCACTGTGCCTGGTACAGGTCACTGTGCTGATGTGATCCCAGATCCCAGAAGCAAAAGACCCTCCTTCTTCAGCACACCTCTCTACCTCCCAGTTACTGACAATTTCAATGTTCACTGCCGATTCTAATTTGATTTTTACGTTATTAAAACAATGTATTTATTTGGAAAGGAAATAACGCACAGAACAAACCCGTCTCTTTCCAAGATTTTTGGAGTTAAAGAAAATCAGTTACAAATGCAGCCAAATTCCTCCAACCCACATAGAAGACTTTCCAACAGCCCTATTGCATTCGGCCTCCAAAAACATTTTAATTGAAGTATGTTTACCTTTATTCATTTAATATTGTCCAAAAAATGTCATCTGTTCAGTATCACTGCCACACAAGGTGGTTATTATAACCCTTCTTTCATCCCAAATGGCTAGAAATGGGAGGCCAGCCTGCCAATATCCCTTTGGTGAAAGTACAGACAGATCAAAGCCATCCTCTGGAATGCTCCAACAAATAAGAATAATTTAATTTCAAAACTAGTTTGGATCGACTAATATTTACTTGGCTTAAAGCCCATTGGAAATGAAAACATTCCATCTTGGTCCATTCATGAAAGAGGCCACCCTGTCCCTTGCTTGGATCTGAAAAATCCCTGGTCTTAAATGTAACAGGACGTAAAGAAGGTGGATGTGGCTCTTTCCTCTACACATATTCCCTTTTCCAAACTGAAGGCAGAAACCAGGTCTGCCTCACCACAGGACAGGTGCACTGGAAAAGCCAAGCCTGACCTTGAGCCTTAAACTGAAAACAACTCACAAAGGGATTTTAGAGTGGCCCATCTCTGAAGTTTTGGCTTAGTAAAGCAGCAGAAATACAATTATCCCTAAAAAGGCCCGAATGCTGTTACCAGAACCAAACCCCAAAACTATCTAGACAAGGCACCTGTTTGTCAGTATAATTTGCTGGCATTATCACAACTCCACCTTTTTAGGTGTCAGTTTTTCCAACACTGCAGTTAAATGCGTGTGGATTGTGCATAGGCAAAGCACAAACAACTCTGAGCAAGCCTGTTAAAATGGACTATTTACCTTCAAAGGCTTTTCTTTTTTAATAGATGACCTCAGCAATATTTGGAAGTGACAATGAAGTGAACAAAATCTTTAAGCTCAAAAAGATTAAGATCACTTATGTTATCACCTCAAAAATACTATCCATCTTCCAAAATGAAACAATTGTTGTAAGCATGTAAAGATATATTTCTTTTCCACTTGTGGCTCTGGAAATATGTCTGGTTTGGGGGAATTGGTCATTATTTGGGACCATGAAAACAGCCCTGGCAAATGCAGAATTCCAGACTTCAAGATGAAAACCATGAGTTTAGTTGGCAGTAGGGAAGTTTCCCCAAGGGATATCAGCTCTACCAGAAACAGGTACGCTTGTCAACAATGGACTAAAAAAGGGAAAAAATATTCTTAACATGCTGGCTAACAAATGTTCACATTTCTGAAAACAAACAAGAAATTAAAAAAAAAAACCCACAAAAAAGGCAAGCTGTATTTTTGCATCTGAAACATGTGATTTCTAAGCTGGTTTTCCCCCCCCATGGTTCATACTGGGAATTTTAAAGAACATTACTTAAGCCACTAACCACCCACTCTGACCTCCACACACACAATCTAAAAATACTTATGAAAATGAAGCGTGCATTAGTTGGCAATACTGCAGCACTCAAGTGCTACTTTAACATTCTGCTTTTAATGAGAAAACACCAACAACTAGTAATCATTAATCTGTTCTACTCAGAAAAGCAAAATGCACAAATTGCTGCTGACCATTGACAGCAAACTGTGGCTGTCTCCTCATGCAGCAAAAACCTACTGCATGGGTTAGAGATTCACACAAAGGTAAGAAACCTTCCACCCAATGTTTCCTTCTAAGAGTTGTTGCAGATTTTGGGGCTGTGATGCCTTATTAAAGAGGCTGGATTACATGAGTAAATGTAACCTGCCACTGTAACAAGTTTTGTTTTGTTTCCGCTGTTCACAACATGAATCAGGCCCTTGTTGAGTCAGTGCTTTATTGCAATTCTTGCTTCTTCTCCTTTGGGAAGCCCTAAACAGCTCCCAGGAGAGCTTCACTGTACCTAGCACAGCCCAAAATCACAGCTGTGGTTTCTTCCTCCTCCTCCTTCAGTTCAGGCTCATTGCTACCTTCATTTATTAATTTTTAGAGGGAGTTGGGCTTGCTGTTACCCCAGCTACTGCTTGACACAGAGCACAGAGGATCGGGCTGTAATTCCAGCACGAGGCAAGTCCTTTCACATCCCTGTGCTTTGAGTTTTCCCATCAATGAAATGGGAATCGTGGTTCAAACACACCAGGCACTTTTCATCTAAATGGCTTCTAAAGGAACAGCTGGCTTTTCAATCACATGACGTTTTCTTTGGAAAGTGTGCAGCACCAACAATAATTAAGCTAGACAAAATCAAAGGGAAAGTTGAGACCATTCCACCTCAAACTGAGAATTGCAGGGGAGTCTGAAAGCAGCTGGAGCATGGAAAAGGCAACTGGGAAGGCACCTTTATAAAATGTAACAGAAATCATCAACCAAGGAAAAAAGGACAATATAATTGTTTAGATGCTCGTTGATCCATTACTATCTACCTCTGGCAGTACACAACAAGATCAGCAGCTAAACTTTTGTTTCCAGACAGTTCCCATATCTCAGCTGAGTACCCTGGAAGATCCCTCCCATCTAAGGTTACTTTGGGTTGGTGCAAACTCGTGCTTAAGCCCCCGGAGAATGACATCTGGAAAGGACACAGGGACATCTCCATGCAGAACAAAACCAGGCACAGCCACACAGGCTCCTGACTGCAAAAGGAAGTGGGGGTTTGGGCAACTATTTTTAGAGCAAACATGACAGTGCTCTCATCTCCTGGAATAACCCTTTTGATTGAGAAAGGCTTAGATCCCAGTTTTTCCAGGTCTGAGTAAGCGTTCCAGCTGTGACACAGCACTATCACTGCTGGCTCAGAAAACCACAGGATCCTCTTCTTCCATGGCAAGAAAATAATCTATATCCAGCAAACTCTTCCAGGCTGCTATTCCCAGGTTAACAGCTGAACAGCTCACCCTTGAGGGGTAGAATCTGGGGATGGGTCCTACCTCCAAAACACCCAGCTGAGTCCCCTTCCATCTCTGCCCTGGCATGGGGTGAGTTTGTCAGTGGATCTCAGTGCTGCAGCCTGAGACATCCATTCCCTTTCCCAGATGGGGCCATTTAGCCTGCAAGCTCCCAACACATGGATAGAAAAGGGACCATGGGAGGAGGTCAGAGGTATCTGTTACAGCGAGGTAACAGCAATCATTACAGACATCCTCAATTTCACCACTATGGACTGACTCAGAGGA
>VZRS01014151.1:490478-540823 GCA_013398055.1 Ifrita kowaldi | reverse complement strand
CCCAGGAACAAAGGTAGGGCTGTGAAATCTGTCTGAACATGTGCAGCTCTAGAAATCCCTCCCTGCCTGGAGATATCCCCCATGATAAAGGCAGTGACCCGGGTCAGGAGCGTGGAGAAAGATGGATGTCGTTGGGGTGGAGTGTTGCAACCTCCTGGCAGATAAAACCTTCAGGGAAAGACTCCAGAAATAAATAGAATGGCAATCTGCCAAGTTTTGGGGCAGATTGTGTCCTTTTTCGTAGTCAATTACTTTAAACTCCTTGATCTTAAAGCATGAAGCAGAGAAGTTTTCCTATTTAAAAAAAAAAAAAACAAACACACCCACACAAAAGAAGACAACAAGAATGACTCCTGTGGTTTAAGTAAAATAAATAACCTAAAAAAAAAAAAAAAAAATCGATCTCCAGATCTAACCTTATTTCCTTTTTAAATTAACAGCAGTACTATTATTTCTACCAGTGAAAGGTTTCAGGTGAACAGCACAGACACTGAGCACCTCTGTGATGAGAAAGCCAGACTTTGCAAAGCACTCTCTCATTCTTTGGAAAATACAATCACAGACCATTCTGTCTTGCCCGCAGGCCACCAAAAGAGCAGAATGATGGCACGCATTTTTCTGCCAGCCCACAGAGCAAATCGAGGTGATACCTTCCATATTTCATTAACACTGCACTGAGCCAAATGATCTCCTCTTCCAATGCTAGCCACAAAGCCATGACTGAAACACTGACACAGAGACAAAATAACTTTCTTCTCTCCACCACTTTCTTCCCTCAAAGGTGAAAAAGAATTTGGTCCAAAAATAAGATTAGCTTAGTACGTTGATGGATAAAATGTTGACACAAGTAGGGATGCAGAGTCAAAAGACCATTTATTCAAGACTCTTCGGGCAGAAAGAATTTGTGGGAAAACAAGGACATTTATGATAGACAGCCCTGAGCTGCTGCCTCCAGGTCCAAGCTGGCTCTCATGGATCCATCCTGAGTGTGACCTGTGCTAAAAAACACAGCATGAACACCCTCAACTTGCTTGTCTGCAGAGCCAACATTGTTAGGGCTGATTTAACACCATATCACAGCCACAACCATGACCCCAGCCAGTCTGGGCGTCTACTCCTGCAGCAGGATTTGTTCACAATGAGATAAAAGGTTTGAAGAGAACAAGGGGTGGATTTCCTACTCTGAACCAGTGCAAGCAGCACAAACTCCTGTGGAAACGGGTATGCTTGAAGAAATCCATTATTAGTGCCCCACCTCCTTTGACAGAGCATGTCCCTGCCAGTCCCCAAATCAATCATCTCAAAGATGAGTCTTTATTGAGTGTCAAGATGCTATTATAACTATTACACACATATTAATCCATGCAGCTCAAAGGAGAGCTCTACGGACTGCCAGCAGGAATCCATCAAAGCAACAGGATCTCATTAGTGCTGAAAGAGACACATGATTTATCTTCATGCAGAGATCTTCCTGACATGCCACTCTGCCAACCAGAGCCAGGCAGGTTATTAGACTGGGCCACTAATAGCTAATTTAGCTGCATCACTGCCTTAGCACGGGGCTCCATGTGCTCTGCTGCACTCACTCAGAGCATGCACAGCTCGGTGCCAGCCTGTGCTGCACACAGACAGCCCTCACAAAACCAAACAGCCAAGGTCACTTCTAACAATTTTTAGCACACAGGAAAACATGATAAAATTAACAGTAAAATTAGCAGCAAAATCAAGGAGAAAAACAGGAAGGGTAAGAAAAGTGCCATTCACCCTTTTGTACTAAAAAAGGGAAAAACTCTGACGGGAACTTTTTTGTTTTGGTGAATTTGGGAGTATAGTAAAGAAAATATTGATTTAATTTTCATTTATTCAGGCAGTTTAGTGTTAGCCAGGCTACCCACTTAAAGAAGTGTGCACTTTCTGGCCTGTACTATCTGAATAAGCCAGTAGTGACAGTAACCCCAAGCCCCTTCCACCACAAGCCCTGTACAGCTCTGATACAGAGGAAGAGGAGGTGTGGAGGCACACAAAAGCAGTACCACGGTGGGGTTAACCTTTAAATCATGCAAGTCTCCATGCAATGTCACAATGAAAATGAAGACAAAACAAAAGACAAGGGGAAATTTCTTTGTTGCAGAATGTCCCCTCCAGTACCATCCAGTTTCCACAACAAGTACTGATCTTACTTTTAGGCTTTTTTCTGAAATTCTGGAAACTATTTCCATCAGTTCCTAGAAAACACACCCAAATTGATGTGAATGTCCTGCTCTGGCCTCATCCTAAAGCCTCTTCTGTTCTTCATAACACTTACGAGAACCAAACCAGGTAATTTTATAACCAGCTGCTTGAGTGATTGATAGTATTTCCTACTAATTGCCCATCTAGCAGTAACAACAAAATTGCAGTGCTTAGGAGCAATAGCAGGCAGTCTGAATGTGTGCAGTGACTAAGAGAAATCCAGCTACTCTCTTGGCACCAGAGAGATGGAGAGAGTCACAATTCCTGGAAGATAAAGTACATATGATGACATATTATTAGAAGCAATCTCCTACCACTGGAGTATTTTCACAAATAGCCTTGAGGTGTCTTAAAGAAAACCAAAAAAAAAGAAAAAAAATCAGGTTTGAACACTAAGAGCCAAAAGCAGAAGACAGCCAAAGGATGGCTTTTTCCTGGTACTTCAGCCTCCTCTACAGTACAACAAAACCTTCAGAGAGACAGAGCTCAGTGTGTTCCAGAGCACTCATTTTCCTGCCAGCTGCGAAATATCCTCACCAGTCTTTAAATTTTTCACAGCTACAGTACTTAGAGCTACTGCAATGACTGAGGCACTTTTTAAAGTGACATTTTTGCCATTAGAGAACAGAAACCATTATGAACAAGTAACCCACCCAACAACTGCAGACAGGTGAAACTTTTCTAATGTTAAAAAGAAACACTTTGAAACATCAATACAAACACAGGCGACCTCGAAAATGTGTCCTGAGACAGAACTGCCACTTGATGGCACTGTGCAGCATCGAGCTACAGTGATTCACAGTTATTTTATTTTCTACTTCAGCACAATATGGAATTGTTTAACTGAGCCAGGCAAAGGACGAGCACTTGCAGGGAGACCACATCCAGCACAGCCTTTGGAAGCAACGGGGAGCACTGCAGGCTGAGTGCAGGGGATTTGAGAGGCTGTGTGAAATTTTGGCTTCATGAAATCAACATCTTCATGAACACTGCTGTCACATCAGCTGTGCTGTCAGAACTGCCTCTAGCCGAACAAAATGACTGTCAGCACTTTGTCACAGGAAATACAGCAGGGACACGTATCCTGAGGAATGACATGGGAAATGTGTTTGCTCATTCTAAAGGTAACATAAGAATATTTGTGGACTCTCTATAAGAATACATCTCACGGTGGAAAAGAAGTTGAAGAGGATTTTCATTCTCTTAAACCCAAGTGCAGATCACCATTGCTTATTCCTCCTGCCAGGAGAGGAGGCAGCGTTGTCAGTGATTCTGGGGATGAGACACCATCTCTTAGTGCCTGTCCAGGCACTCCCAGCTCACCAGCTACCACAAAAAATAATGAATCCCAAACGCAGAGCCCAAGACATGTACATTATTTCAGCCAATTTCAATGTAACTCTTAGTTACATTAAAACTAAGATAACATAAGGATTCCTTCTGCAGTTTCAGAAAACAGGAGGAAGCAATCTAACAGCTTCCCAAAAGCAGATCATTGTCTGTGCTTTCCCACCCCTACCAGCTGTACCAGCTCTGTAATCCTCTGCAAGTCATATTAAAGTTCACACGTAATGCTGCAAAGTAGTGGTGAGTTCAGGGCAGAATTTCAGAGAAGTGCTCCAGACTTCAAGCCAGACTGTTTATTGTTTACCAGCACTTTCACACCCACAAAACAGGATCACAGAAGAAAAGTTCAAATAGATAATGAAAGGAGGATGGCTTTGAACCCAAATCCAGCACTTTTAGTTTCAGACAGTACAGAAGAGGGGCTGAGAAAAGGCATCTGAGCTGCAATTTAAGCAACAGCTTATCCTGGAGGAAGATGCTGCTGATGGTCTGGCAGCCTCATCCGACTTCTCCAGGCAAAGTTGCCTTCAGTAAATGCAGAAAAGTGACCATTTCACAAACAGCCCTATGCCAGCATCATGCAGATCTCATGAGCTAGAGGATGTCTCCATTAAGAGGAGCAAGCCAAGCAAACAGCCTCATAATAACCAGACTGCAAAAGTCTGCACTGAAGTGTGATAGAACCCAGAAGCAGCAGGGAGCTTGCCAGGGGATGGTGCTGAGCTCAGGTGGCAGCTGCCACACACCCAACTGCACAGAAGGGATGGCTTCTTGCATGATGCAGACTGGAGTTTGGGAAGTGGAGGATGAAAGAATCTAAATCAAAGATGTGAGTGACAAAAACTTAAAAGATGAGGTCAAGCACAGTTTAGTGGGGAAAGTATTTTGCCTGGAGAATTAAAGCAGAGCCAGACAAGCTGTAATATGCTCTGCTCAAAAAAAAAAAAAAATCAGTTTATTCAGGCGCCCCAGCTGACTTTCTTAAAACCAACCAAGCAGCAGGTTCTTCCACAAGCAATGCAAGCGAATATTTCACTTGTAAAAGGTGCTCAGAGGCCTTCACTCATTCATTACCCAAAGACATTTTGAAGGTAGGGCAGAAAACTAGTTTGTCATTAAGAGGAAATCAAGTACCCAACAAATAAAAGACAAGAGGTTTATCACATCCTCTCACCACAGAGCTGAACTAAACATCAAGGCTGACTGTCCTCTTGCCTGAGGACCTTGAGAGAACCAAAGACAGGGCTTCTGTACAGTCACTTTCGTGAGAAATTCCCACATCAAAAGTATGTGTGGCATGTTCTACTTTTTCTGCTGGACTGAGCTCAGATATTCAGGCATCTCAGTGGCCTTTGTCACCATAGATGCCACTAAGCAAACAAATTCTGCTTTAGTAGAAAAGTAACTTAACCACAGCTGCCAACCTCCTGACAGCACCTTATTGTAGAACTATAAAGGTATTTCATTTTGTCCTTTTGTCCCCTTGGTAGAGATTTCTGAAGAACATTAATTGTCCAGCACACAGCAGTGCACAAGTGACACCTGAGATGATTTCAGCCATGGTAAGAAGCTGGATGGGAGGCACATACAGGCACAACACCTCACTGCACTCAGGGACACGGGGAGCCACAGCACTCGGGACAGACACTGCGGCCACAAGCCTCCAAACTCTGTATGGTGAACTTTTTTCTTTAATCCTTTAATATTAACTCAAAGGGGGGAGTGTTATTAAAACATGAACATCAGAGAGTATTACAATATTTTTCTCAGGAATACACAGTGCACTTCAGCAGGGCATCATTCCATGTGAATATATAAGTGGGGAGGAAAATATTACAAGCATCATCCTTTTCGTCAATTTTAGACTAAAGCAGGACACACTGGGAAATTTACAGGAGTCGTTCATTCATTAACAGAAGAGGACCTACTGTACCCAAAGCCAGGTTATATTAAGAGAGGGTCAATGCATTCTTTCTGAGGCTTTTGAAGTTCATACTTCATTAAGTTGCATGACATTTTGCCTAGGAAGTGGGAGCTCTCATCTCTATCAAAAAGTCTCCTTGAGAAACTCTGCAGGTTACACAGCTCCTAAGTGGCAGTTTAGACAAGAGACTCCATCCACAGACCTGATTAAAGACCAAAGGCAATGGCAGCATTTTTATCAATTAAGTGTTTGCCCTCTCATGAAATCACCAGTTATGACACATTTGGGTTTGTCACTCCAAATAACGTGGGCACACCTTAGACAAACCATGCAGAGGAGGAGTGCTGGGATTTAAAACAAGTTTGCTCCTTTTAATCTAAAAGGAAAAAGGAAAAAAGTTTGCAGCAATACATCATGCTTCTCCAGCTGCTAATCTTTTCCATTTCACACCCACTGATCATTATCACCATGAAAAAACATTCCCGTCTTAAAGGCAGATCTAAGGTTGTAACCTTGGTTGCAATCAAGAGTAGATGAGCTTAATGTTTCCCAATGCATTCCCTGCATGTCACCCCAGTGCTTTTCCAAAACATTCATACTCAATACTGTTCTCAGGCCATTTTTCTTAAAAACCCCCAAGCCAACACTGATTTCAGAGATGTAGGAGATGTGACTGGGTTACAAAAATGATCAATAATTCTACAAAGACCCCACAGCCAGCAGAGTTTGAAATTAGAAGCCATGCACATCACTTTTGAAGGGAGATTTTCAGGACACTCCATGCAGCTGAAAACACGACCTTGATCATTCCTTCACGTGTAGCTAATATTTATTAAAGTCTGGGTAGAAATAAGGACATGGCTTGCAAGCCTTGATCCTTTTGTAATTAGATCTCCTGCTGAATAATCTGCTGGACTCCCAATTAATGATAATGTTTCGAAAAAAATCAACACTTCACATTTGCAAAGCACTCTCCCATGGATGTTGCAAACAGTGGAGTTGAATCTAAGTGACTAATGTAAACAATTTCATCTATAAACAGAAAGTTAATGAATCACAACAATAAAAAGGTCACCTAATAATAAACCCCCATTGTTTAAAGCATTGTTAATCCTTTTTTTTCCATGCTCCTAGATGATCTGGATAGCCCAATACATCAGTGACAAGAGCTAGGAAGTACCTTACAAAAAAAAATTTGACTTTTGGTGATAGGGAGATACAACTTTTATAAAAAGATGATGACCAGTGAGGTCATTGCAAGCACTTAAGAAAAACAAACAGAACTGAAGTTCATGACTTCCCACCTCCCATCCTCCTGTTCTACCCCAGCCCTGCCAGCAAACAGAACAGCTTGGTCCTTCAGCTTTGGGACCCTGGGCTTGCTGAGCACAAGTCCCAGGCAGACCACAAATAAGGTTTGAAACACTGTCCTTCATCCACTACACTGTGCCTGATAAGCATTCCCTTATCAACAGGACAGCACTGAAATACAAGAAGGATGTGAGTAAAGTTAGTTTTGGATTTAATCCAGTGCCTGTACATCAATAAAGATGTTCCCAACTGCAGTCTGAAGCAGATAACCACAGGACTGCTACGACACATGGACCTTTTTTTGCAGCTGAAGAAATTAATACATCTTAAGGAAGTGGGTTTGAACATCTTTATTTCAAATTCACCCCACAATATTCAGCCATAGGCTCTGCTAAGTCCCACCACCCTTTCTAAATGCAGTTCTGTGCTGACAGTGGTAGGGGTGGGGGAGCTGCTTGCCCTCCGGCCCACGTGAGCACCGGCATCGCGCTATCGCACCCGAGCTAAATTGGGGAACACTTCCCTGCCCTATCTCTCCTGGCACCAGCTCCTCTGCCCCATGACTGCACTGCTGGGAGCAGCTCCCAGCTCCAGGGCCAGGAGAGCTCCTTAAACAGCTCGTTAGTGGAGGTAACACCAGCTCTGGGTGACACATGCGATGCTCCTGGTGGACCTGGCTCCTGGGGGACAGCAGCCAGCCCTCTGCAGAGCAAAGGCTGGGCAGCTGTCCCAGCCCAAACCTGCAGCAATGCTGAGCTCCAGCTCCTGGCAACCTCATCAACAAGAGAACAATCAGGCAAGGCTTAAATAAGACACTGAATCACAAAAACACGATACCCGTTATTACAGGATGTGTTTTCCAGCTTATTTCTTAACCTTCACACTTACAAAGGCCAGTAGTCTCATCATTACAGGCCGTGACCTCTCAGTGGTCACAAGCTCTGCAGAGGTGGGACAGATGATTTTTACAGAAGAGGTAAAAAAAGTCCAAGCAGCCAAAAGAAAGCACCAAGAAAGATACAGCAGGTGGTCTTCCTTCCTTTTATGCACACTGATTTGAGTAGCACAAGAATCTCTATCCCTCTATTGGTGTGCACATGGAAGTACCACCTTTTCCATTACCCAAAAAAACTTTGGCCCCAAGTACACTGGACATCTCAGGTTCCCAAACCCCTTTTCTTAATTATGAAGTATTAATCTGGGCAACCTGGTAATTATCAGATAGGATAAAATATCATCCAGCTCTCTAATTGGCTTCCAGGAACTGAACTGGAGACATCATTTTTTACTGTCTCCTCCTACAAGGAGTTCAGTAATGCTGCTGATAAAAACAACTATCTAATGGATCTCTCAGGATGAAACTCATGGCAGATTTAGTAAAATAACAAACAAAATTGCATAATCTTTACTCTCACATATCAGCTTAAAAGAGGAAGAGTGTAAAGGATGCAAAGGTGTCAAAACTAAAAGGGTCAAGTGTGGGAGAAGCATGTTTTTCTGAGAGGAGACAAAGACAGGGGAATCCTCTGACATGTCAGTATTGCCTCTTGTTTTCCAATTCATTTGGAGAGATGAAGTTCCTTATGCAGGAATTCACAGGATACTGTTCTCAGCTACCTGAAAACAAGACCTAGGAGCCTGTATGTGAAAAATGGAGTTGCCATCACTCTGAAGGAGGAATGTGGTGAGGTTTGTTATTCGCCTCCCAACAGCCAGGCCACAAGACTGCTGTGTCTGCCTTTGGAAAAACAGAAATACCAGGAAGATCCCCTTTTCTTTGTGTTCTGCTGGCACCTAACCACCCTCAGATGAGCAGTCAATTAGCAACACATGGAAAACAAAACTGATCTTAAAATGTACAAAGCATTTATCCTGAGAACAAACAGAAAGACTAAATCTTGACCTTTCAAATTTCCTTAACAATTTGTTTGTTTTGAAAGGGAGCTGATTTGTGTATACACCTGGCCAGGGTAGGAGGAGAGAAAAGGGAGTCACTGATGTATTAATAATGCAACTTATTTGCATTGCAAAGAAACACTACACCAAGTGCCATATAATCGTTATTTTACACCAGGCTACATCTGACCTCAGCCCAGCTCTTTAGCACATGAGGATGAGGACTTCTAAGTGTAGCACTTCAGTATTACACATTCAATAAAACCCCACACAAAACAGTGGGAAAATAAACTAATTCAGTAGATAAGACTGAGAAAACAAAGCTTCCAGATTAGCTAAGTCATACACTGTTCAAATGACATAAGGATAATTTTATTCTGCATTCCACCATTCATGTGTTTCCACTGTAGCAATTCCATCACATGTTTGCACAGAAGTTCCATTCTCTCTTAATGTGTCCTACGCTTAAATTAAGTTTCTTCAAAGCCAAGGTACATTCAGTAGGCTTGAAATTTAACAAAATTCAGGCATCATTTAGTTTCAAAATTCAGGATATTCTGTACTCTTGGAAAGCTACTCTCACAAAATCAGGTCACACTATGTAGTGTTTTAATCTTGCTTCAAGCACAGACTTAGGACAGTGGGTAGAGAATAAATTCCAATGCAAACCTCGAGTTGGTAATTAAAGGCAGGCAAAATTTAAAGCCTCCATGGCATTAAAGGTCAGTATGATCCATTATTTACAACACGCAACGCTCTCCAAGATACAGGTCTATCACCAGTCCTGAACGTTTCTCCTTCCTTCCCCTTTCAAAGCCACATTTGCAAGCAATTTTCCCTTCCAGTTTTCCATCCTCACATCCAGCTGTGCCCTGGTAGGCGAGGTCTGTGGGCAGGACGGTGAGCTGGGGCAGCTCAGCCTGTGGAAAGCAAACAGTTCCAGAGCTGGCTGGCAGCTCTGGCACAGAGTGACCACACGCTCCCACACACCCAGGTCCCATTTGACAGTCCCCACGTTCTGCAACAAAGCTGCTATTCAAGAGCCAGGGGAAGCTCACTGCTTATTAATGGAGCCACGGAGGTTACGAGCTTTGAGAGGCTGATGTAAACCATCTCCTGCTGCAGCCCAGCCCTTTGCTGCCTCCAGGTCCTCCCTGCCACGTTTAAAACTCCAAACAGAAAAATATTATCACAGTGGGCAAGCCCTGCCCGCTGGAATGGCCTGTTTGCCACACAAGCAGTTTCTCCTCACCTCGCCTCTCAACACATCGAGTCACACGAGCACAGCCACGCGCTCCGGCACGCTTTGGGGAGGAAAAATGAAAGCGGGGGACACCTGCACAGAGACAGATTTATGTGCCTCAAAACTCTCTGCTGGAAAGCCAGAGGAGCTCTGTGACTTACCTGAGAGCATTACCACTGAGCATTTGCAATTGAATTAATACAAATAAACTCCTTAGGGAGCAAAGAGAAAAGCAGCAGCATCTCCAAAAAGCTGAGGGGCAGTGCTTTGCGTGAATAGGCAAAGAAGTGTTTTAATTTGTACTCACATACAACGGAGCTTGCTGTGGATTAAGTTTCATGACCTCAGAACACTGAAATAAGAAACAAAAAGCAAGTTTAAGCTATTTTTCATAAAATTTTAGGTACTTCTTTGTAAGTTGCTTTAGCACCCACACATGCCTTCTTCCAATAATCACTTTTTTCTCTTCCCCTTCATGTCCATCTCAGTTCATCTTTCCTCCTAGCAATCCTCACTTCATATCTGCTTTTTATGACAATTATCAGTCCTTAACTGAAATCCTTCCACCAATTCCCCCACTCCCCCACGAAAAATCATTTACAAACATTTGTAGTTCTCTCTGCTGCTCGAGAAATCCAACTACTACTTTGTCCAAGGTAATTTGTGTCATTTTTTACCCCTTTTGCTGGATTATTTGTTAAAAAAGAATTTCAAAACCATATAGAAAACAAACTATCAAAAATGCTCTGAAGGAAAAACTTCCAGAATATATGATGCTTGTGGTTCTGCACTAGCATTTTTCATAATCAAAATCTACCATTAGTCATCCTGAAAAAGCTATTTTAGTCAAGAATCTTTCCTCTTTCAGGTCTGTCTCTGGAATTTCTCTATAGACTGGTGAAAGTTTCTCATACTGAGCTTTGAATCAGTTGAACCAGAATTTCTCTCGCATTAGTTCCTCCATTCCAGCAGAAAATATTCACTCTAAACAAAAGCTCTAAGTTTTCATTTAATGTGTGTATTAAGAGATCCAGGATCCTAAGATGAAGGAATGCAAAACAATTAAAAATGGAATTTCTGCTGTTACTCATGTCTGCAGAACTGGTAATGCTCTGCAAATACTTCAAGCCCTTTTTAAAATAGATGAAATACCACTCTGCTTTTCACACAAAAAATGCAGGATCTTGTTCATACTTTGTTCCTTTCCAAATCCCACAGTTTGCCTTTAGTGAGACAGAAATTAAACCACAGCCTAAGTTCTCTTAGCTGATTCCAGCTATCCTTGCTCCCTCACACGCTCTCCTTATTTTACAAAATGTTTCTGTGCCAGTTGCTTTAAAATACCAGAGCGACCTGCCAAGCTTGTGCATCCAAACAGCCCCTCTGCAAAAGGTGCTCTGAAGCAGCCAGTGGATGGACAAGTATTGTGCAAGAGTTTTAAACCTAGTCCAATTCTTACCTATTCTCAACCTTGAGACTCCCCTTTGTACAGCAAGAACGTCTCAAAATGGTTATGCCTGATAGTTTTCACTGTATTTTCAGCTCTTACAAAGACTGACTTACTCAAAAAAAAACAAAAAACAAGAGGATTAGTAGCACTAGCTGCCATTTGGGTAGGTGAGCTCCAAGAACAGCTCTGCAAAGAATCCTCACTTGTGCCCTACACAACATGCTCCTGGCAATGCCAGTCCTACTGAGAGCTCAAAAACAGAAAATAGAAACAAAACCAAAAAATGCACAAACCCTGCCAGTCGCCCTCATGACCTACCTGAGCCTCTGTCTCCTGTTCTGAACCTGGGTGTCCTGAACAGGAACACAAAAACACTACCCCGGCAAGAGCATTTATTGTATCTCATGGAAAACAAATCATGCTTGAAAAAAACCCTTTTAAGCTCACTTCACATACGGATTTTTAGGATTTCTCATTGCTAGAGACCAATTCCCTGTGAATTCAAAACCATGACAGTTTTTGCTGGGTTTATTTTGGCATGAGAAGCGCACAGCAGCAGCAGTGAAATAAGGTGACACTGCTGAACACTCAGTCTTGTCAGAAAATCATGGGAACACTTTCTGCAGGAAGATTTTTCCCCCTCCTATCTTACTAGATGGCCCTTAGTCACTTAAAGTGATTCCTTGGTTCATAATGCACATGTCATTCCAATTTTTCTAAGGATGCAAACTTAGTTTGCATGGAGCCAGGCAGGTTTGGAAGATATTTTATTTTATCTTGTTAGGATGTTCTTTGGCAAAAACATAGGAGAAAATCTGAGTGACAGATAAGCCTGAATGACTATTCTGCGCCAGCAAAGGACTAAATTTAGGTTTCTAGACAAGTGAATTTCTCTAACCAATGGACAGGCAGGGAGCAGCCTCCAAAAAACTTGAAAAACCTTTAATACAGTAAGAAGAGGGAAAACAAAAAGCAGATCATACTGGTCGTAACCAAACCAAGATTCATAGGGACCCTAATATAGTCAGTAAGTTGGACTATTTCAAGTTTAAAAATTAGGAGGAAAAAAAAAAACCAAACCAAAACAAGAGACAAGAGGTTAAACTTTGTTTTCTCGTGTTATTAGAGGAGCACCGTTTCCAAGCCAATGCCGGCTCCGCGCCCCGGAGAGCCATTCCTACACTTTTGGGCAGGAAGAACTGGCTGTATCAGATATAGAAAAAAGCAGTGAGAATAAGTGGCCCTGCTGTGAGACCTGGAGTGCACATGAGCTGCCCTGAAAGCCAAACACAGAAGAAGAGGGGAACACAAACCCCAGCACGGGCAGCGGCTGCGGCTGCGCGAACCCACGTGGCTGCAAACCGTGGGGCATGCGGGAAAACCCGGACTGGATTGCCCCCAAAAACTGGAACGGATTCAGGTAAGTCGGGGGAAAACCCGGACTGGATTTTTCCCAAAAACTGGAATGGATTCGGGCAAAGAAAACCCGGACTGGATTTTCCCAAAAACTGGAATGGACTCGGTAAGCGGGAAAACCCGGACTGGATTTTCCCAAAAACTGGAATGGACTCGGTAAACCGGAAAACCCGGACTGGAGTTTTCCAAAAACTGGAATGGACTCGGTAAACCGGAAAACCCGGACTGGATTTCTCCAAAAACTGGAATGGATTCAGGTAAGTTGGGGGAAAACCCGGACTGGATTTTTCCAAAAACTGGAATGGACTCGGTAAGCGGGAAAACCCGGACTGGATTTTCCCAAAAACTGGAATGGACTCGGTAAACCGGAAAACCCGGACTGGAGTTTTCCAAAAACTGGAATGGATTCGGGGGAAAATCCAGATTGAGCAGCTGAATTATCTTTGGTTATCTTTCAAAACAGAGATGTACTATATGGGATGAGGTGAAAAATGGAGGGAGAGAAGAACAGGCTTTGGGAAGTATTTCACTCCAGTGCATAAAAGGATAAATAAAGTGGAGAGCTGCCAACAGAAACGGGATTCCTACAGCCTTACTATTGGCATCCTCATACACCTCTTGACTATAGCATGTGTCCTAAAACCTTCTCCACTTTACCATTCTCCAACAGAGAGCTCTAGCCACAGGTAGAGCTGGAAAAAAATGGCATCCAGATGCAAGATATGTTTCCACTTGCATTTTGGTCTAAATAGCTTCAGTGTCCAACATTTTAATGTGCTTTTCTTCTCGGAGGAATACATCAGAATCACTTTTCCATTTAGGTTCCATTTTGCAAATGCTGCCACTGTGGCCCCAGGCACTACAGACTTACTCAGGAAAAGCCTCGACAATACTTTACTCCAGAAAAGGAATATTTCATCAGAAACTTATTGTCCTAGGTTACAATGTAAGATGTAGCCAATAGTATGTATTCTCTTATCTTCACAAGCTGTTAAAGTGGGCGGGGCACTGCTCGTTATCACCTCACCTGACTCATCCTTGGTAACTCCCTCGGGGTGTTATCTCTGTGGGCAATTAAGGACCCACCACGTGACTCAGAATTACAACAACCCATTGTTAGATGCCCCGCCCAGGGGGAGGAGCCAAGCATTCCCACCTGGATCTAATCAGGGGTTTGGAACAACAAAAGCAGCCCTTACCTACTGGATTCCCAGAGGACAAGAGCTACCACCGGACCTTCAGGTGAAGACCAGGTCTTCTACAGGATCACTGCTTCAATAGGACCACTTCATCTGGACTGCTACCACCTAGCTGACTAACAGGGTGTCAGGTTATATCCTGACTCTGTCACTGTTCTTGTACTATTTCATTTATTTTAATTTTCCTATTAAATTACAACTCTGACTCGCAATTTCCCGCTGGTTTGTTTTCAAACTCGCACACTTAGGTTTCCTACAGGAGTACCCGTGGTAACCTCGCTCTCTGTGGCACAGCATGACCACATCTCACACTGCAAAATTACAAATTGTTTCTTGGTAATTGCTCCTCTTCTTTCAACTCACAAAACTATGGGAAAATGTTCTTCTCTAACCATATACTTTTGGCAGTGAGAGAACATGCTCATTTTGCTGAAACATCCTTTCTGAGGCACAACAGGCTCAAAAAATGTACATCATTCACTTAGCAATTGCAGTGATGGAGTCACTTGGTGTGGTATTCCCAGCAAGGAAAAAAAGAGCTCTGTTCCCAGGACACTGTATTTGCACTGCATCCAGGGAATATCCCACAGGAAGTAAAACCCCAAGCAACAGAAAGTATTACATCCCTAGCCCAGAAAAGAGAGAACATGTATTCAAGCCCCATTTTAAAATAAATTAAAGCATCAAAAAATGAAAATCCAAGTAAGCACAGTTTGTGCCCAGTTCCACTTCCCCACCTTTTGCACCTGAGCCTTTCTGCAGCTCGTTCATACCCAAAACCCCACATTTTGCAGACACCTGAAATTGTTTCTTCCCACTGCCTTTACAAAGTGGCCTTTCAGGCTGGTCCCTCAGGAATAGAATGGGTTAAGTGCTCACAGGTCCCAGCCTCCCCAGTAAATCATTTATTACCCCAGCTCGGGGACAAGGAGCTCTGCAGAAGCGAGAGCCCACGCTGTGCAGCTGTTCCCAGCCAGGCAACTCTCCACAATTATGTTATAACACAGGATTAAGCTCAGGGAGTGGAAATCCGTCCCTTCATTGCTGATGGCTTTTTTCTTTTTTTCAAGTTATGCAGCTATTTTAAATGTTACAGAGCTCATTAACATGAAGTTCATTAAGTAGTAACCACTTTATGAATGAAATGAAAAGATTGCCATTATAAGCACAATTATGGAAATACTAGACCAGCAGGCAGAAAAAGGAAAGGGTATGAGAATGCTGCTCCTGAACTCCAAATTAGCCTTTCTCTTTTTCCCAGATCCTTCAGAGGAGGCACACCCAGAAATCAGACGTGAGGCAGAGGCTGGTTCCCAGGCAGGACTTCAGGTGAGAAGCTCTTGCAGCCTGCACTGGACCTCCCCAGAGATTTCACTGCTGTGGCTGTGTGCAAAAAATCACCCCCCTTGGTCACCCCAGAAAGGGTCTGGCATCTTCCTCAGCAGTGAGCACTGCTTGCTGCCAACTCACCACACTCCCAAAATTAGCAGAAAGTTAAGAAACACTATGACAAATCAAGCCACAAACTGCATCTGTGCAGCTGGTGTCGTGCATTCCTCCTTTAAACATGACGAACTTGGAGGCCAGCTCTCAGCAAGCCACTTATTCATTCCTGATAAAGCAGGTTCCATTCATAATCTTGCCAAGGACTTCACTTCTTTCTCAAGGTCTGAAAATAGGTATAATTCCCCTGCTCAACCCCACTGAAAAAAGGAAAACCCAAATAAATTACAATACATACTTGTCTCTCTACAAGTAACAACAGCTTATGATTAATCCACCCAGCTGTTGCCACAGCTCAGTAACACCAAACCATTTGGATTCAGTCTTGTTAAAGTGCTGGTCTTGTAGGCAAAACCATGGAAAATATGAGGCACTGCAGAAGGTAAACAGGTTAGGGACAGTGGGAGGAGAAAAGAGGCAGCTTGCCGTGGTTTTCCTCCCTCCCTCCCCTGACAGAGCTCACACATGGCAAGCACCCATTTCCAGGCAAGACTCTGGCAGTTTCTTTGCTTCAGGCTAACAGTTTTTACACACTCAAGTCTTTTTGGAGAGAAAGGGTGTAACTCTGTGAGTCAAAACAGCTCCTGTCAGTATTGCAATAACCATATACTCGCTTTTAGGTCAGATCCATCCCGTGATCTGGTTCACCACACCAAGAAGCTGGTGTTAGCTGAAAAACAAACCCAGAAGCCTCAGCAACACGACTGCTGCAGGGCAGACAGACCGACAGCCGTTGTGGTGACCGGGAGGCACCTCAGCTCTGATCCCGGCCGGCTCCTGTGGAAATCCTGGGGCTGTAACCATATGCCTGCCCCAGGGACATGAAAGCTCTATCTTAAAATATTAGGGAAAAACAGCTGATGTTTTAAGTGTTAAGTGCTATTTTATACCGTCACATGTGGTTGATACAGGAGGCAACACCATGTATCCCTTTGCTACTTCCACCACACAGAGACTGTATTTTATGGCAAAACAACTTGTTGAATTTGTTTACATCATTGTATTTGCTTTGATATCAGCATCCCCTCCTCCTGTCAAGGCCAAGCTTGACAAATGGCTTGACAATGGGAAAGCCCATTCTCCCAAACCCCTCACCTCAATCCTCATGTATACCTGAAAGAGCTGCCAAAACATTTAACCTTACTTTAACTGCATGAAGCAGTACAGGTGACTCCAAGATGCTCTTCAGGTTGTTCCCACACCAAGCAGGGAGAAGAGTAGGGCAGGTCACGACACTCAGCTCCTGGAAGAGGAAGAAGAAGAAGGAGTCACCAGGTGCAAGGGTCAGCATGGCTGAGAGTGGTCTTAACACCCGAACTGGCACTGCAACACCTTCCCCAAGGGGGATGGAAACCATCCTCTCCCTTGCTTCCTGCAGCAGTCCCGTGTGGTTCCAGGAGCACACACAGGATGATGGCCACACTATGGACAGGGCTATTTATAGACACACATGGGCATCTGGCACCACCTAAGAATAACTGCACTGCTGAGTTGTATTTGCTGCTGTCCTGCTATTTGGTTTATCCCTAAGGCTGCTGATCTGCTGTCCATCACCCTATTCCAAACAACTAAGCTGGCCTTAAGTCCTTTGCATCCATCAACACAGCCCCTCTCAGACAAACTTCATCAAACTCTTTGTGGACTCCCTCACACCAAGGTGTTTTAACAGGAACAGAGGTAGATGACGGCAGATGGTGACCAGCAGACAAAGCCCAAATCTACCAGGATGTCCCTGCCTTCTGCATTGCCTGCACTTTTCTACAGGCTGACTTCCTGCTCTGGGGCAAAATCTACTCAGTAGATTCATCCGTAGGGATGGTCTCCAAAGCACATCTGGAAAGAGGAGTTAAAGTGAATCAAATGTCAAAACGTGAAAAAGCCAAGGTTGGACTACAGTTTATTAAATGCTGTGTGGGAGATTTTATTAGCTAAATCAAAGTTATCAGGGTATCTCAGGCCATCATTTGGTTACCACACCAGGAAAGGTTGTGGCTACACACACACACACACCACCAAACACAAGTGCAACACACCAACTGCCTCCTCCAGTTCTACCAGAGAGAAACTCTGCCCCTGCACTCTCCCTGTTGGGAAAACATCCATAATCTGCGGATCTCACAGCCTGAGCCAACCTGCCGACCTCAAAGTGCAATTACAAGCACAGAAGTAACAATGGCAAAACAAGTTACCAGCTGGGAAATCAACTGTACAGTGTGAATTAGCTGGAGAACGTACTGCACTGGAAGGTGAGGCACTGCACAACAAATCTCACTCCTTCATTTACACAAGAACAGCATCATCTGAACACCTCAGTGTCAATTTTACACAACGTTTTTTCTTAAGATTAACAGCTAAAAGTCTCTTTTATCCATTCTGATGAGAAATGGGTAGAGTATTTGTATGGCACTATAAAGTACCGTGTTTTACTGCAAATATGTACATTTAGATATAGACCAAACTGGAAAAACAGAGAAAATTTCATCCTCTTATTCCTCTTAAAGTACCAGGATTGTGTATGAATTCCTTCACTGCCATGTCACACATTTCTGAATTACACTCTTATGCCAAACTGCTGGAGCTGAAAGTGGAATTACCTGAAGTCTTAAACCCCAGTTAAGAGCGCACAAACACTCTTTGGATTCATTAACCAGTAAAAACCACCCTCAGTCACAAACAAGCAGACTGGAACTTTCCTCTGGCATTTTTGTAGTGTTACTTTCAGGACCTCAGTTTACAAGATGGTTACTGTTTGATAAAGCAATGATTAACTATTTGCCATCCTGCGTTGATCTCCAAGGAACAGCTCTTTCCAAGGCACATACAACAACAATACAGTTGTTCCATTCGTTTATGAGACACTGATAACTTGGCTTTTAATACCTTATTTGTGTATTTTGGCAGAGAAAGCAGGGTTTGCTGCTATCCCTATAAACCAACAAGGACTGCAGGTATGGCTAACACTGCTAGGGTAGATAGTGAGCATGCTGTGAATCACTGCAGGGTTTTCCTCATATCCACTAAGGAATGAGGGTGTGTGTATGGAAAGCTCACTTGGATGCTCAGGACCTGGAAAATGTTAGCAACTGGAGAAAATAAACTGGCCTAGCAATTAAAAACTAACACGGATCATAAAATTCTTCCTCACAGTTTTTTCTCTGGTTTTATTCTGTAGGAATTCTTAGATTACTATGAGAAGAGGCAAGTAACATTAAAAAGTCTTAGATATATACTTTAATTCTGTATGTAAGGAGCCTGCACAATCAGTAAGGTCCTCCACATCGAAGTATCAACACCCCAAAGACCTCATTCCTGCTTCCCATGGAACTGTTATAGGACAACTCTGGCATGCCTAAGCACACCCATTTCAGAAGGATTTCCCCCTGGGGATTTCTCCTCCTCCTCCTTTACTGAGGAATCATTACCAAATGTAGATGAACACTGACATAGCTCCTGTTTTCTGACTCTTAGAAAGACGGGTTTAAAAATTACGTTTCATGGGTGAGCTCACACTGCTTTACAAATAAAAAACTACCCAGTATTATCAGAAGATGATGATGACATACAATAGCTTTATAAAAAGCAACTTGGTTTCCACACTGCTCTGCCAATATTTCAAACAACCTCTGGATAATTTCTTCCTAAAAGGGCCCATAGTCATGATATCACATTAGAATGTAAAGGAGAGTCCTTTTGACACTTGCCTTTACACAACCTATTTTGCTTGGGTTTAATAAAAACGGGAGGAAAACCCCATCTCTTTTGCTAGGACAGGATTACATGATAGCAGACTGTTCACGGTCTTGCTCTCTCCACACTGAGACAGCTAAAGCAGAAATTACCCAGGCCACTGAAGAATTACTGAAACATTCCTTATGAAGAGAGAGGAAAACAAAATTTAAGGACAATGTTACAGCTATTTACAATTTTAAGAAGACAACTAGCCCTGTGGATTATATATGCAATTGCTGTAAGAGATGAGTCCTTTTCCCAAAAAAGCCCAATGGCTTAGAAGTGCTCTGCATCTGACACATCCTCCAGAGGCAGAGGAGTAAAGCATCAAAAGGTACTCTCGTTACATTTCTAAATTAAATGAATGGCAGTGAACAACACAGCCAAAAATGAAATTATTCTGTGTTGAAAATCTATTCGGGATGAATCAGTCGGGACTCTTAAACATGCTTGGTAGAGCCCCAACACGGGGACCTCAGGGCTTCCAGTTACTTTGCTGATTCCTCCCCAGCAAACTCCCACCCTTCCCAAACACTCCCCAGTGCCCGGCACAGAGGAAACCACTCCTCAAATTTTTCCTTTTTTCCATGAACCCAAACCTATTCTATTTTTCTGAGAAGCATTTCATGTTTGGTTGCTCTGCCATCCGAGCACTTTGACACGGCCAACGAGTTATCTCACCATCTAGTTGTAATTGCCATCTCAAAGCTTTCAACAAATTCAAAAAGCAGCACCAAGATGAGGGCACTAATGCTCTAGGAGATGGATTATTTGGGATTATTTGATACAGCTGGAACATTTTCATAGACAAGACACCCAAGTACAGCCAGTCCCCAGCACCCAAACAGATCTCTGGGGTTTTTCGGAGTTTTGGCTGTTGCCTGCTATAAAATCTCCTCACAATTTCATATCAAATGCTGCCAAGGGAAACATTGCTTCTCCTCCTCATCTCCCACACTGCTGAGTGTACAACTGCGTGCTGCTGTAATCTTTTGCTCTGAATACACAACCTATACTCGTATACCACGATACTCTCGTTACAGGACATCCTTTTCCTGCTTCCATCACATCTCCCAGGAGAGACTGGCTCACAAGACCTTCCCAGAAGTTTGGCCCATGGTCAGAACTGTGTTTCCTAATTCCTGAGAGAGGGGAATCTGGACACACTCCTCGGACAACCAGAGGAACACACCCAGCCAGCCCGGGTTTAGGAAAGGCAGGTCCTGCTTGACTAACCTGATCTCCTTCTGTGACAAGGTGACCCGTTTAGCAGATGAAGGAAAGGGTGCAGATGTTGTCTGCCTAGACTTTAGGAAAGCCTTTGACACCTTGTTTCACAGCATTCTCCAGGGGAAACTGGCTGCTCATGGCTTGGATGGGTGCACGATTCTGCTGCTCACTGGGTTAAAAACTGTCTGGATTGCTGGGCCCAGAGCGTGGCGGTGAATGGAGGGAAATCCAGTTGGCAGCCAGTCACGCCCGGTGTTCCCCAGGGCTCAGTCCTGTTTAACACCTTTAACTGGACGAGGGGATCGAGGGCACTCTCAGTCAGTTTGAAAATGACACCAAGTTGGGCAGGAGTACTGATCTGCAGGAGGAAGGCTCAGCAGAGGGATTGGGAAAGGCTGGATCGATGGCCCAGGTGGGGATCAGCCTTTTCTCCAATGTAACAGCTAACAGGACAAGAGGAAACTGCTTCAAGTTGTGCCAGGGGAGGCTTAGACTGCACACGAGGAAAGATTTCTTCACCAAAGGGTGGTCAAGCACTGGAACATCTGCCCAAGGAATTGGTGGAGTCACCATCCCTGGAGACATTTAAAAGACGTGTAGAAGCAGCACTCGGGGACATGGTTCAGTGGTGGTCTTGGCAGAGCTGGCTAATGGTTGGGCTTGATGACCTTAAAGGTCTTTTCCAAGCTACACAATTCTATGATCCTATATACATGGGAGAATAAAATATTATTTGCCTAAAATCTGCATTGCTTTGGACAAGGGTAAATGTGGCATGATCCTCTAGCCATTGCATCGAGCTACATTTGTACCATAAAGAGTAGAGGGCAGATTGCAGCTCATCACATTTTGACACACACACAACATTCCACTGAAAGTAAATGATGGGTTTTGTTTCGAGAGCAGCATCTGACTTGGCATACTGGATGAAGAAAAGCCAAGAATTTTAAAACAATAGAAAGTAAAACATATCCATATTTCACATGTCTGTACACACTGCAGAGCAAGCAATAATATTAAGATGTTAACTGCAGTCCCATCAATCCTGATTACTAAGAGGTGGGAGACAAAAATTCTTTCATATACACAAAGTTAACTTTTGAAACCCAAACTCTTTTGACAGCGTCGCCTTGAACTTGTAAACAGAAATAGTCCCATGCTGGAGTAAAAGGGAAGCAAGCAAGCAACAAACCAAGAGCACTTCCCTGCTCACTCTAGCCCTAGACAGACACAAATTTTCTCTCTAGAACTTGAAGATCTGCACAAAACTGAAAGAAGTTTGGAGTTTGTTTTTTAATTCCATCAACAATAACAACAAAGCAGCCAAACAAAGAGACCAGTGATGCTTTATGGCTCCCTCCCTTGCCTCTTGACAGCAACCTGGGGTCATAAACGCCTCTTGGGCAAAAACACACAGCAACCTGTTTCCCCAGGAGAAGATGAGGTGCCATGGGGACTTGGCAAGCAGTGACAAAGCCCTCACCTCTGAGAGCATGGTCCTGCACAAGTGCTCTTCAAAGGTATACAAGGTCTCAGCCTTCAAAACTGAAGAAAAGAAAAACTGGAAAGAATAGTAATACTTTTGTTATCCATTAGTTTTTACTAATAAAAGCAGGACTTGGTTCAGAAATTTGATCTTCTTTAAATTGCAACCTGTTACCACGTTCATCCTAAACAGCAACTGCTTCTTTCCAGAAGGCCTTGTTAAATCACATCAGGATTGAGATAAGGACTTCAAACTGTTTCCACAAGACCATCATGGCTGACTGTCTGTGGGAGATATTAAAACTTAACTTGTGGACAGTTCAAAATCTGTGCAAGGGATTAGCACTTCACCAAACCACCATGGCAAGACCATCACTCTCTTTCTCACTGGGAACCAGCATCAGAGTGATCAGCTAAAAAACAAAGCAAACAGCAGCAAGCTGCAGTAACATCTCAAGTCCTCAGACATTTCTAAAACACTCTTCTTTAAAAAACTCTTAATTCTGCAATAGGTTCCTCTCCTTCGCTTCTCCTCTACCATGATATTCAGGTGACAGTCTCAATGAGTCGTTCCTTTTTGCTAGAATGGGGCAAAGCTCAAAAAAAAAACCCCTTCAGAAGACCAGGAAACAGAGGAAGCACAAACAGTGAAGGACTACTTCAGCAGGGCCATCATCAAGAGCTACCAACACAATGCCTCAAAGGCACAGGAAAACGCCACTTAACCCCAGTTTTCCACTTAACAGAATTGGCCTATTTTCTCTGAAATACTGGGTGCAGGTTGTGACAGGACATGCTAGACATTTCCTGGGAAGGTGACATGTCACCCTAAGAACAGGATATGGACCCTGAGAGAAGGCAGAGTGGTTTGAAACAAGATTCATGTGAAAAAATCAGGTACTTTGAAGAGTTGTCTGGTCCATCACTCTGCTCAAAGCAAGGCCATGACATCAAGGTTATGAAATAATCCACATGCTTTCATTGTTCAAAACTGTCCCAGTCAATGCGGCCTGTTTCTCAGTTCCCATATCTAAAATTGAGCTAAATATGGTAATTGAAATCCATCACCACAGAAGGAAATCAAACTCATCATTAGTTCAAAGCATTCCTGCTCCAGCCATGAAGCCTGCACAATTCACTTGTTTAATCTGACTTTCCCCACGTACAAAATTGATTTTCTTCTTCATTTCCACACAGTTTACAAAAACACTCAATAAAATAAAGAAATAAATTTTTACTGTACTTAGAAGTCATGTGACAAAGAAGGGAATGTGTACGGGTTGAAACCAAACAGCAGCATATAACATGCACTGACACATTAATTAATACAAGGCTTTCTCCTCCATGTTAAGGAGGTATCTTGATATAAAACACAAAGAGCAAATCTATATTGTTGTCCCCCACTGCAGCTCCTGCCAAGCCCAAGGTCCCTCTGTGCTGAGCACCACGGATGCAGCAAGAATCCCTCTGCCACCATGTCAAACAGAGAAATGCTGGGAGGGGACACAAAGAGACAGAAAATGACACAACTTGCCCAAGGCTTTAGAGATGGCTGCCAGTACAGTCTGTAATCTGGCTGGTATCACCTCTCCACCCACGCAGCAGCGACGGGTCCCCCTTTCTTCAAAAGCTGTCTCCATCCCCACCCGCTGCTGCCCGGCTCTGCCTAACACCCGCCACGCAACCGTGACATTAAGTCACTTCACTGCTCGAATCAACATGCCACTGGAGCTGCCCAGCACTTAATTATACGAATTAGGAGATCTGTATAATGGTCCTAAACCAGTAATGAAAGAGAAGGTTTAATGATGCAACAAAAACCTGCAACGCAGCGCTCAGATTATGGGTGGGTTACACAACGGCTCGAACAATTCAGCATTTAGGCTGCAGACTTGCATAGTGCACATCACATTTTCCCAGAGCCATCATCTGACTCCAAGCACGTGAGATCCACTCAAACACACCCTTCCTGCCTCCCTTGCCCCAGAAGCTCAAGGATGAAGGTGAGGCTAAGTTTCTGAGCAGTAGTCATCCACATCCAGGAGAAGAGATGCCCCAGGCAAAGTCAGCCCTTTTCCCAAACTCACACTCTAACTCAAAGAGATTTATCTGAAGCCTGTCCTAGCAACCACTTGTATCTCACAAGTAGTGCTTGCTCCTCCCAGCATTAACACCCCATTGCACAGAGATGACATAACTCCAGTGAAACCTGTTCAGATGACAACTGGAGTGACTTTTGCATTGTGCCATGTGAGTTAACTCCCAGCTGTAGCCTGGTTTAAGAAAGCATTATGAGCACAGCTTTAACAGAGATATCACCCATCAACTGACAGCAAATAAGACAATTTAGGTATGTGATGAGCACTCAGCATGAACTGTTCATATGGAAGAAAATGCTCCTACCCCAAGATTTCTGAATGGGGTTTATTACTAAATAAGCTCAAATACTTCCAGATAGTATTGACTTCCATTCATAGCACTTATATAGCTTAAGGGAGAAATAATTTGGTTTGAAATATTCTTTTAGAATCTATTGACCTTTCATGTCAATAAACACAATACCAAATTGCAGCTTAGCAGGCTTATTTTACCTTTATGTTTTGTAAAGTGCTCAGACGAAAAGCACTATACCAGCATCAGGGCTGAGAAGTATTATTTAGATTTCAAAAAGCAGTTAAGTGTCATGGTCAATCCACATGTTCAATATCAAAAGGCTCAAAAGAAAATTGACAGGACCAAAACTGCAATGGGGAAGGAAAAGTGATAGTATCAGCTGGGAAGCTGCTTACCAATATTTGCACGTGCTTGTTCAAACAAAAGCCTCAAGAAGAGATGCTGTGCCTTATCTAGAAACCCTTTAAAATGTCACTAGTATGTCATTGTTCTTAATAGAAGAATGCCATACTCGTATTCCTCTGTCACCTGTAAAATACGCCATTAATTCTATCAAAATCCACAATGGAACTCTTCACCTCCATGTATTACCATTCCTGCCCATTTTTGCCAAGGCAGAAGGTAGCACAGGGTGCTGTTACAAGCCATTTGCAGCTGCAACAGATCTGCATTTACTACATCAAAGCAGATGGCTGGAAACAACCAGCATGCAACCACAGAGCATCTTTTACCGTGCAAACCCTTCAGCACGTTACCAGTTTTGCTTTCATATAGATCAACTTCTCTTTTCCCTCCCTCTAAACAAAAAGACTGTTTTCATTCAGCTGCCCTTTTCTTCCCCCTTCACAAATGCAGACACCTGCAATAAATTCCTCTTTAAAGAGGCCGATCATAGCAAGGCAGTGTGTTATGAGCAGAAGAGCAAGGGACATTATCAAATAGTATTAGCACAGGGCACAGATTTTTCCCAGTATCCAAAGAGTCCAGGGCATGTAACTCCAAGTGCATGCCAGGGGAAGAAGAAAGCTTTTGCCACCAGCAAAAAGATTCCTGAAACAAGTCAGCAAATGCTCTCAAAGCCTGACATTAAATACAACCTGAGATTAACTGACCCTGCTACTGGCTCTGCATTCACACAGCAAAGTGAAATCCTGGAGGTGCCTCCATCCTCGCATGTGTTTCACACACGGGCTGGAGGTGGCCAGAGTAAGACCTACTCATTATTTTCTCTGCAAAGCATACTCCTCCCCGTTAATCAAGAGTTACAGCCAACTAGCACTGTGATGACTTCACTGCCAGCTGCTAGGCATCCTGAAAAAAACAAAAACAAATTACACGAGGGCTACCATCACTAGCAAATCCTACTACAGGTATACCAGGCTATTGGGCAACTTTGCTGATGTACCTGCCAGTATATCAGGGACTTATTGCATCTCTTCCCCAACTATCTATCTTCCCCATCTGCTTCCCCTGAAGCAGAGGATCTTTAGTTACAGCAATGACAGCAGTTTTCACCCAAAAGAACGCCCTCCCCCTCCTCACCTACCCCAAGCAGGTACAGCAGAGGAGCTTTTTGCTAAGGGAAGGAAAAATAAGAAGTTAAAGCCACCTAATTGCTGGGGCACACCCTTCTCCCAGTGCACCTGTAAATGACCACTTGTGCAACAGCACCTGAGTGTCAACAGGACTGTGGGCACTACCCAGGCACGCACACAGCAATCAAGCAAAGGCACTACCTGCATTTCCACGTGCACGTAGGGTTATCAAGTGCCTATCTACCTACCTACACCTATGCAAGTGGTGATTCACCTCTTGCAAACACAGCCTCAAACTGCTGCTATCTCCTCATCCCCGTATTCCTGCAGTTGTGGCTAATCTTCCAGTCGGACATCACCTGCCTTCTTCAGGACTTGATCATCATCCAGCCCAGCACCAAAAAGGGTTAGCTGGTAACAAAACAAAAATAAAACTTCATGAAAAGTAATTCAAACCCCCTGAGAGGTTTTCCTGAGGTGGGAGAGTCTTCAATTCCATCCATAGTCTTTTCCATACAGCGTGCATAGCCTCATCAATATTTTTTAGTATCAGGAAAGTTTTTGCTCCTTGCTTTTACTGAGCTGATCACAGCCTGCTTGTGGAAACACATTTTGGTTGCCATCAGACCCAGAACAAGACTCTCAGAAAGCATCACCTCTGTGCACAAAGTGTATCTTGCAGAGGGCACCAGAGGAGTTTTTCCCAGCCATGCACAGATGCTCGCTAGTTTGCCCCTAACAAAAGCTTTAATGCTACAGATTTAATAATCCACCTGTTATTCCAAGAACATGAATAAATCCCCTATTTGACAACAGAGAGGAACAACCCTGGCAGTAAAGGTAGTGCTCTGTAAACTATCACTTCATGGAACAGATACCTGTGCCCAGACTGACCGGTCCTCGATCAGTGTCTAAACCACAGATCCAGTTGTCTGGTCTTGGGGCACCAGTTTGCTCAACACTTCTGTTATTTTCTTCTGAAGGAGAACATTTTAAGACAGAGATTATATCACAGTATTTAGTATTATTCTTTATCTTGTGTCAAAGGCTTTTATTCTCTGTGCTTTTCATTTGTTGATGCTTGAGCTTTTTTAAGATAACAACTTTACTTTTGGGGGTTTTTTCCCCCCCTCTACGTGCCCTGCCCTTAACAGCAGCAGACTTAAATCCACACATTATTCCACACATGACACCTGCTCCTAAACAATGTTTTTGTGATCTATATTTACAAAATGCTCCAACATACACTTCATTAATGACAACGAAGGGCACATGCACTTTTTCCACAGCATGTTTAAGATTAGAAAGAGTTAAGCCATGGAGAGCAGTGACACACTGATGCCAATTTAACTCTCTTGTGTTCTATGCAAAATAATAAGAAATAATACGCTTTAGATAAATGAATAAGTTCTGGCATTTCTACAAACAACAGAAAACAAAGACACCAGAATTTAACGTCTGCCCAGAAATCTAAACAAAGAAGGGGTTTAGATGAAGAAAAGTATTCTGAGAAAATCACCACACATTCCCTGTTCCATTCAATTTTCTTCCTAGCAGCTTTAAATAATCATTCTCACCCCAACAAAACAAAAATACAAGGGGTGCAAGCCTACAGCACAGGCATTTAGCACTAGAGGTTGCTAGAGATCACAGACAACCCATCAGATCCCAAGAAGTGGTCAGTGCCACAGGTGAAAAAATGCTCCTTTATCCAGAGTCACAGCCTCACAGAAAATCTCAAACCACCTTTTGAAAAGCAAACAGATCTCACAGCTCTTGGATCATCCAGGGAAACCTGACACTGACCAGTGCTGGGAAGACACAGCCAAACTTTAGAGGTGCTCTTCTGCAGGTTGCTGCCAAGCCTCCTCCAGTGAGGGATTTCATCTCTAGTGGGGTTTCAACAACTGCTTTATGCCAGTGCCAAACAGTTGCCACCAAGAGGTTTTGTCCACCCCTGAGTTGCCACCAGCCACGCATCTGCTGCTTGCTGGACCAAGGGTCAGCCAGGTCAACCCCCACGTTTCTTCTGACACATCAGTTTTCTGCTGGAGTGGGTTCCCTGATGTGGGAGAAGAGGCCTGAGTGTTGGGACATCCCAAGGAAAGCCCTGTGCCTGCCCCACTCCGGCATCCCTGTGTGCTTGGAGGGGAGCCAGCCGAGGGACCTGGGGCTTTCCCCAGGGACTGACCTCCCCAGGAACCTATGGGAAGGGCCCTTCACTGGCTTCTAAATTCCTCAGGGTGAGGCTCTTTCTGACATCTAAATTCTTGGCAGTGACGAAAGAGGAAGAGATCACCTGAGAACTTCAGGTGGAGGAAGGACAGTAAGCAGAAGCCGATTAATTCCTAAGCAACAGAGATCTTCCCATGCAAACCTCTGGAGAGGCCATGGGCTAGGGAGTATCCATGTGATTACAGAGGAATGGCAAAGGTGGGGTCAGTCACAGAAACAGAGAAAAAACGAAGTTTTTCCAGTGTTTCTAGAGGAGATAAACATCTACCTACTGAATTTTATTTATTTGAGGGTGAGAGGTTGTTTCTTTTCTTTTTTGAGATGACATTAGGGTCAAAAGCAAGCGTTAGGATGACTGAAGTCCTACTGCTTCTGTTGAAAGCTAAAGAATTTCACCTTCACATTCCTCTCAAGCCCGTGACTTCAGGATTAGACCCATTTCTAAATGCTTACAGGAGAAATTCAGAGTCGGAAACCAAGCAAAATAACCCCAAGGGATTTGCCTTCAGTAACTTTTCCACAGCTTGAACTACAGCTGTTTTCCTTTACAAATTCCACCTCCCAACTGCCAGAGCACCAGGAGAGGAAAGCAGCAAAGTGCTATGGTTGGAAACAAAAGCTCAGCACTGAGATGCAGCAAAAGATCAAATCCAGTTCTGCTGCAAGCAAGACTCTGACCACTGACGCACCGATTTAGTTCCTGCTGTGCAAGAACACTTTAGGCTGGACTTCCTTTTTTCATCGTCAAGGGTACAGAAAAAAATTATGAGCCAACCAGGACAAAAAGGTTTCTTTGCACCCCTGGAAGTAGCAAGTAATTTCTGTGACCTATTTTAAAATAAAAGATGAGTCTCCACTGCAAGTAAAAACCAAGTTCTTTACTCAAATCCTGCATGCCCCACCTGATCACGGTTTTGAAGCATCTCTGCCAGCCTCAACCATTCCTTAGGCAACTGAGGAAATGAAATACAAAACATTAAACAATGTGGAGGGTCAGACTTAAACCAACAAAGACAAGGAAATTGCAAGTTAAGCTTCTTGCTCTCCCCTTGATTCACCTTGTTTTGTTCAGCCACTGCTCTGTTCCCAGACACTTCCTCTCTCCCAATGCCAAGAGCAAAAGGACAATGAAAACAGCATGGTCTAATCATAGGTGGCATTCCCTCCTATCCATGTCTTGTTTGTCACCCAAAATCCCAACACAAACACAGCTGGTTTCTTACTTCAGGAGCCTTGCTGGAAATAAGTGCTACAGCACTGCCTGGCTGGAGGCCCAGATGTGCCCCTTCCTCGTGGTGATGGGGACAGTCTCTGGCCAACATCTCCAACACAAGGGGTTGCAGCAGCCGGACAAACCTGACATTCCACTATCATGTACAAAGAACAATAAAATGAATGATATTTATATTCCCAAGAAGAAAGATCGCAAGCTGTAGAGGAGAAAAAGAAGCAGTGCTGAAACTCTGGCAGGCCAGTGTCTTTTCAAAGTAGAACAAAAAGCCATCTTTAAAATAAAGGCCTCCAAGACGGTAATTTTTCTTCACCAATAGCATGTACTGTTTACAGTCACAGTCTGTGTTTGCAGCACTTCACTAATGGATTAAAGACGTTTCATAAGCTTGTAAAGGAAAGTACTTCAAAATTTGTGCATTAAGAAAGCATATATGTTACATAAAAGGCAAAACATGGGCTAAATATCAAGTGCTGTTACAAATTTGGGGAAGACTAAAATCATCTTTTATTTTCCATACTCTATGGGAAGGATCCAACATAGGACACAACTGCTTAACTGGGAAAAAATGCACGTGGCTCAAAGCCTACAGGCTGTCTTCTGATCAGATGCAAATGATGAGTATCTCGGGGCTTCTACAGAAGGTTTCAAAGAAAGGCCACACTACCAACCCATCCCTGTATTTTAAAGGGATTCACAATATTACTCCATTTCTTCTTTACATTGTCTTTCAACAGGACAAACCTTTCTCATGGCATAGCATAAAACTAAAACCTTAGAAAGATGAAAGACAAGAGCACCGATTTGGGGACTGAAGATGTGCAAAATATGCTGGTGAACTCCTTGGGAAGCATAACACAGGTAATAAAGTCCACTTCAAGGATCCATCAGGTCACTGTTTTGCTTTTCTTTTCTCAGTTGAATATATTTGCCAAAAGGATTTCTCAACACTTTCCAGCTGTAATTCAAACCCTCTCCCTTACTACTGGATCCTACTCTTCCAGGAATATCTCACAGTTCAGTCACTGGTAACAGGTCTTCCATCACAAAACCATAGAGACATCCTTTACCAGCAGTGCTATTTCCACAAGCATGCAGGGTGTTAACAAGCCCCACATGCATAGGGATGAGGAGATGGAGGAAGTTCATAAAAAGGTTTGCTCACTATGAAAATCATCTTCAACTTCCCACGAGTATGGTTCCACAAACACTTGCAGTAAGGCAGGTTGTATTATTCTCTTCTCTCTTGCCCAATAGTTGCTATTACTGGATCTGGCAAGGCAGCATGTGACAGAAAAATGCAGCTGCATTTTTGGCTCAGAAGCCTCTACAAGAGCCTGTGAGCCATGAAACAAAAGGCCCACAAAAAAGCAAAAGAGAAGAATGCAGATTCAGTTTTCTTTTTATTGTAAGCATGTGTCTCTACTGCATAGTCCTGATACACATAAATGACAAAAAAATAAGTCATTCTGAAGTCCCTTTAGTCAGGTAACTTGGGATCCATCTGCCCAAGGCCACTTGCCATAAAAACAGAATGGAAAGACTGCCACTGACACAGAGAGTCTGAGCCACACAACATAGCATGTGCCCAGATGTGCCTCTGAGCTATGCTTTTCTATAGGTCTTAGGGTAATGTGGGGGGTTCTGCTGTTTTGGTGGTCTTGAATCTTTTTGTAGAATTTCTCCCAAGAAGCCCAGGATCCCCTCATTCCCAAAGCGTAAGGCTGAGCTCTTTCGCAACATCGCCTTGTAGTAAAACATCCCTCATCTGTCTGTTGCACTGCAAATGAAGTTGCAATGCAACAGTTTGTCTAAGATGTTTCAAATTTCTCTGATTACCTAATGACACTTTACCATGGTCATTACTCTCACCTCTCATGACTGATCAAATGTTTCAACCTTTTTCTTTTTTTCAAATGAAAGCAATCCAAACGCACGCCCTTCCCAGACTGCTTGGAGTGGCTATGATAAACACAAGGCAGAAGGGAGCGTGAGAGCAATGTGGACTGTGGACTGCAGAAGAATGTCTCAGGACTTCTCTTTATCACCAGCTCATGGATTCTGTCAGCAAGAAGCTGTTCCCACACTACTTCATGTCTTCTGCCTGCAAGCAGCAGCCCAGCTCCGAGCCAGCTCAACAAAAGCAGGCTGGAGGAGAGCAATGGAAGGGGAAAACAAGGCACCAAGAATAACTCTTTAGTCAGGATCAATAGCACAAGCCCACTGAAGTTTCCATCATCTGAAGAGGTTTTGTACTGGGGGGATGGAACATGTCAGAAAGGAACACTAAAGGTGCACAGTGGCAAAATTGCACAGTGCTGTTCATGCACCTCCCAAAAATGCTGGCTCTCCTCAGTCCAGCTGCTGCATTAATACATAACCACCTTAGAAAAATGATCCCTTATGTCCTATACTCCTCCAAACAGAAAGCTGAAAAGCCAGCAGCTTGTGTTTCTTCCCATTTCAACTGGGTCCTATCAGCACCCGAGCTCTTGCACCCAGCATCACTCCTATTAAAAACCAGCTTTGATCATTGCTGTTGGCCCCACAAACTTACTCCACATCAGCACCCACGATGATTAACCACCAAAACAAGCACATGCCTTGCCTCCCAGGTACACAGTGTTCCTAGGGAAACATTGTTGTTACAAGACAATGCAAGGCAGAGGCGAGGACTGGAAGGAAAGTTCCCTAAGGCAGACAGAAAATCCTTAAGTGATTTTTGATAGCGAATTTTCCAGCCCTTTCTGAACTGGAGTGACAGAAGGAAAAAACCACTAAACATCACCCCGCACCTTCAGAGGGCAAGGAGTGGAACATAACCAGCAAGAGGAAAGTTCTTCAAACAAATGTCACCAGATGCATCACAGCTTAAATGGAAACGATGAGCATCCAGGTTGTTGGTGTTCAGATAACAGTCACTTGCAGTAGGATAGAGCAAAGTGTTCAACACATGCAAAGAATTCAAAGAGTTTGCTCAAACACAGCAAAGAAATACAGGCACAACCCAACACAGAGACAACCACAGGAGCTTAAGGAATGTACCTCAAAAAAGCGTAGGCGTCATTAAGTTTGTTTTGTAGCTTTTGCTCAGTTTGAGGACCCAACTCTGTCCAGTCTCCAGTGAGGGCCCCTCAGTTTCACTTCACATGGAAAGGCTCCCCTCTCCAACTTATCACTCTCTTAAAAGTGCTGCTAGAGAAAGGTGTGAAGGCTGATGTTGGATCTTTGGGTCTCACAGGTCTGATACGAGGTCTCTTCTGGGAGTAGGAACTCCCGATTCCCCCATGAAAAGGCAACTCCCAGCAAATTCATTCCTACTCCACCACCCTCCTGTGTTGCATTACAGGGCTTTGCTGCTCCTGTGCATTCCAAGCCACGGACAAAGTCAGGGACCTCCACCAATGCTCAACCAGCCGTGCTCAGGTTGGTTAGATATTACAACACCACAGTACCTAAAACTGCCCTTTCAGGCACTTTGTGCCAGGCAGCCCACAAACACCACACAGAAACACTGCTTGTGTCTGGAAAGACATTATAATCTTTGCCAATGTTCTTTATTACTCTTCAGGAAATGATGGGCTCATTTTTCAGAGTGGTAAATTCCAATAAATTCTTCTTAAACTGGATGGAAATCTGAAAGTTTAACAGACATAATAAATTGTGTATTATCTGTATTACTGAGCCAGCCTTACACAAACAAATACATCTAAATTAGACTGCAATCTGCAAATCTTCCTCCATGTGAATAGCAGCTCTGATTTTAGTGGGGCTACTCCCATCAAGGAAAGAGGGGTCTTCTCTTTTTACACTATGTAAACCATGGGAAGTAAATTCCTCCCACACAAAGCTCTCACATAATCTCTGCTGCATCTTGCTCCTGGCTCATAGGTTGAATATTCATCTCCACACAGCTTCAAAAGGTGTACACTCTTCAGCATCTGTCAGGCACTTTTTTCTTTTGTAAAATGAGGAATGTACTGCGAATTGAAAGAAGTTTGGGTGGGTTTTTTTGCATTCCCTTGTAACAACAAGATTTATGTCCCTTGCAATTAAAAAAATTATAGTCCAAAAGCATCTCTAAAGCCTTTAAAGGACTAAATATAGAGACCGACCTGGAAGATGACTCCTTACCACCATCTCCAACACTAATAATTCTTTCCAGCCTAGGGCTCTAGGTAATGATTGTGCATCAAGGTCATGTTCTTGCCTGGACAAGTTTATTTGCTGTGTGTTTTTAGTAACATACCGACCACACATCTTAGAAAGTCACAGCAGCACAGAAGCATAAAGGCTGACAGCAGTCAGGAAAGTACACCAACTTTTCCAGTATTATCCATAAAAGTCTGCAAACACCATTCTGCATCACTGTAAGTGCCTAAAAAACCTACACCCCCATCTATATGCCTGCAAGAGGACTTCTCACTTGGCATCACTTACCACACAAGAAAAGGGGACAATGCACAAGGGTCCCATTTGCACCCATCCTCCTTATCTACTCTATAGGACCTGATTTTTAAAGTTGCTCAAATAGCTCCAACACTGTACATTAAAACAGAAAAATCACCAAATGATACCAGCAACCTCCCAATACACTCTCCAACCTTGAGATGACAACCATCTTGTTGATCTTTTTCCCCAGGGCTTGGGAAAAGCTGGCAGAGACAGCAAGCAGTGGCAGATGCAGAGCACACACCGTCGTGATTTCACTGGAGAGGGGATAGGTTACATCATAAATCAACTTTGTCTTAGGAGGCCACATTGATAAATGTCACTCCAGAGCCTCCAAGTGAGTGACATTTCAACTATTCCATGGCATAATATGGATGTAAGTTTAGAAAAAACTATAGATGCAATCAATTCACAGGAACACCAACAAGCGAGCTCTATGGTTCTTATGTTCACCCCTTTTTCTTTGATCTTCATACAGTTAATTTAAAATATCAATCTGTGCACAAGCTTTTCAACCTATGCAATACAGAGACCAATGGTCAGGCTTCTTAAATGCTTTGATTAATTGCCAGTAACTTATGCCTTCGAGTATCTGATGTTTAATTAAAAACAAGGATTAAGCCAAATTGGTTTGTTAGTCAGACCAAGGTCAGCTGATGTAAAGGGACTACAATCTTAACAGATCTTCCTTATTGCATTGCAAGGTTTGAGTACTTTGTTTCATTATGCAAATGTGCAGAGGTCATGACAGAGCCAGCACTCAAATAAAAATTGTTCCAAGTCACTAAATGTATCCCAGGTTCTCGTAATTCCTCACGCAAATAAAGAGCAGCAAATGTTTATCCCTCTGTTTTCCCCAGTGTTACTGGTTTATGTTCCTGTAGCTGCGGCAACCACACCACGCCAAGCAGCTTTCAGCCTTTCAGAGAGATTAACTTCTTAAACAGGCACAAACAGCCAAGGTTCAGCTCCAGCCAGCCAAGGTGAATGGCAGACACACAACTCATGGACCAGAGCATAGAACAAGAAACCACGTGATGACCTCCTTGTTGAAATCATCCCCCCATCTAAAACTTCACTCACGGCAGGGTCAGCTCTGAAGTTTTTAGATTACCCCAGGTTTGATTTGTTTGCACAACGTCATTCCTTGCTAAACAAAATTATGGAAAAAATGAAGTAAGGAAGAAAAAAGGTGGGAATGACTGCCTGGAAAGAAGATGGAAAGGAACACAGCAACAAGTGCAAAAGGCATCCAGAACAAAATTTTACCACTGGTAACATTCATGACACCTCACAGCAATGCCAGGACTGAGGAACATTTTAAATTTGCAAAAAATGCCAACTTTCCAGGTTCTGCTGCACAGTGAACACCACAAAGACAATGGCAACTTAAGTTTAGATCTTCCAAGAGACTGCAACTCCAGGACTCCCAGGAATGTCGGACACAACTAAGCATAAATAAAAGCAACACATACATCAGTTGAACAAGTGCTAACCAAGTCTAACTAAAACTGTACAACCAACTTCCTCATTCCCTTTCTTCCTCTCCCATCCCTGGGAAAAGACATGAAATGCAAGTTACTGCTGCAGTAGGCAAACATTAATAGTGACTGAAACCACTTAACCATCTATTCTTCCTTCCCTTCCCCTCATTTTTATTTTAAGAAAACCCACAGAACCTCCCACCCTCAAGAAGGGTTCCAGCATAACAGAATTTTTTGTCCTTTGCTAGATTGAGTGTAGGCCCAATTTAGGATTAAGTGCAACTCAACACACACCTTATTTCAAGCCATAAATATCCAAGATTAAGAGATGCTGAGAGAATTGGCTGACAGGACAAGACAAAAAGAAAAACTAAATTCTTCCACACCATCCATGCAGTGAGCTCACTGCACAAGGGTAATGGCAAGGAGCTGAACCTGAGTATGTGGCAATTGATGGGGACTACTCATGCATATTTTTCAGGGATCTGCCAAACACTTCAGATTTCACAAGAAAAACCCTGTGTTCCACAGCTCAGCTCTACTCCTTTCCACTTAGCTCAAAGTGTGACTGACGGTAGGAGCCTGATCAAATTCCTTGCTTTATCCACGCCTGAATTAAAGCCTTGGCTCAGCAGACCAAGTTACATGAGCTTTCCCTTTTTCAGAGGATTCTGGCCATTAGTGCTGGTGCCAGCGCTGCAGGTAACACCAGCAAGTCCCAGGAAGCTTCAGTTTGGTTACAAAGAGATTTCATCTCTTGCTGAAGCAGTTGGTATTTCTGCATCTCTTGTTAGACACTCCAGTGCTCCGTTTTCATGTGCCGATAACATACTAAGCCTCTTGAAAAATCCAGCCTACTCTGATCTGGGAAGTGGGAATTTCTTCAAATAACTAATCAAATCATGCTCACATGGGTGGGTTTCAGCTCTCTAGCGCTGATGAATATCAAAGAAAAGTTTCAAAATGTTTATGGGTCAGACAGAGGTAACAGAAGCGCCTCACAAAGGCAGCAGTTGTCATTACAGGATGATTCTGCAGAAGGAGCACTCCCCCTGGCCACAACAGCCACACCAGCTCCAAATGAACCTTCCCCCAAACTCTCCTGGAAAAGCCCCTTCTCGCTGTGTCCCTGTCGCAGGGAGCACCTGCACGCACATCCATCTGCAACCTCAGTCCAAGTCCGGCTGCTGCCCTTCAACTCTTCTTCAGCTCCAGGGATCTCCACAACCACCATGGGGAGAACAGCAACTAAGGCTCACCCAACTCATCTCTGGGGAAGCAAATCAAAGTCCAAATGGTTTCCCTAAAGGGCACCTGCCAGGCCTCTGTGCAAGAGAGACAAGGAAGGAAACGGAGGAAGAAAACTTTTGTTTGCTGCCAGGAACCAGGGCACAACCTCATGGGTGTGGGGAAGAGCATTCCTGGAAGAGGCCATGGGGTGATAATAACCTTCAGAGGCACTTCTATGGAAGAGATCATAGTTGGATTGGAAGGGACCTTTAAAGACCACGTAGTCCAACCTCCCTGTCATGGGCAGGGACATGTATCACTAGATCCGGTTGCTCCAAGCCCCCTCCACCCTGATTTTGAACACTTGTGGAGCAGAACTGCTTGCTTCTTGAGGGACAGACCCACAAATCTGTGACAGGAAGGTGGACAAGGAAAGGACTGATGGCTTGGGTCAAATGGGATGAGTGAGCAAACAAGGAGAGGATTGGGTCAGGAAGAGCCTGTGCGACTCAGCCAAGCGCTCACGCAGCAGGAACTGGAAATCTCCACGTTTAAGAGCGTGCACACGCAAATGCAATATTTTACAATCCTACAGCACTTTTGAAGTGCTCCAAGTGCTTCATAATTGTTAATTAAGCAATAGTACTCACAAATCAGAAGCATAAGGCTGAGATACAGCTATGTCAGTTTTTAACAGTATGACAGCTATCATGGTTTAACCCCAGGCAGCAACTCAGACCCACACAGCCACTCACTCACTCCCCTCCAGTGCGATGGGGGAGAGAACTGGAAGGGCAGAAGTGCAAAAACTCATGGATTGAGTTTAAAAGCAGAACAGGTTAATAGGTAAAGCACAAGCCGCACAGTCAAGCAAAACAATACAAGGAATTCATTCCCCACTTCCCAAGGGCAGGCAGGTGTTCAGCCATCTCCAGGAAAGCAGGGCTCCATCACATGTAACGATGATGTGGGAAGACAAACACCATCTCTCTGAACATCCCCCTCCTCCTGCTTCCCCCAGCTCTACATGCTGACCATGCCTCCCTACGGTCTGGAATATCCCTTGGACCATCTGAGGTCAGCTGTCCCAGCTGTGACCCCTCCCAACTCCTTGTACCCCAATCCTGCTCACAGGTGGGGTGGGTGAGAAGCAGAAAAAGCCTTGGCTGTGTGTAAACTCTGCTCAGCAGTACCAAAAACATCCCTCAGTTATCAACAGTTTCCAGAGCAAATCAAAAACACAGCCCCATATGAGCTACTACACAAAAAATTAACTCTACTCCAGCCAAAACCCATGGAAAACTTTGGGAATAAAAGCTACTTTCAAGAAGTCACATAGCCCCACTCCTCCTGCCTCGCAGAGCCCGGGCTGTGTCCCCCAGCCAGGCAGCACAGCGCTCTCTGAAAGAGGCCGGTGTTGAGGATTTGAATCCAGACTCCTGTTTCAGAGCGTGCCCCGATGCCTCCCACACCGCCAGCGATCCCATCCCGCTCCAGCCGGCTCCCTAAGCCATTCCTTGATTGCCAGCCAAGCCCCATGCAGAGGTAATCTTACCAAAGCAACACCGGTATGTGCCTGTAAATCATGATTTTGTGCTTGACTTGTGTTATCTGCCTCCTCTTGCACTTCGGCTGCACAAATTATCTTCAGCAATTTCACCTTAAAGCTCATGTTTTACAGTACTGATTTCCCTTAAAAGTAAATTTTTTTAGATTTGCCTTTATTAGTTCAACCACATTTGCCAAGTTTTAACAGATGACTTCTTTCTCAGCTGCCTAATTTCAAATTCACCTTTACATACAGCTTAAAAGGGGGCAAAAAGTCATCACAAGTAAGTGGGATGTGATGCTTAACATCAAGGTTTATGCAAACACACTTTACAGTATCAGTTGGGGGTCAAGACTCATGAATTTACTCTGCAACCTCTGCAACACGGGAGAATTAAGAAAGAAAAAGGATGAAACCTAGCCAAAACTTGGAAATATGTATACTCCTGATTGATACAAGGCTACTAGGAAAAAGCAGATGTGAAGTCACACCTTGTTTTATTCATGGGAAAAGCTGAAGAGTACAAGGCCAAAAAGAACTTATTCTATGCAGTGGCAAACTCTGAAATACAGCATACTCCTTCAACATTAATAAAACATGTTGTATACAGAGCTTTTTCTTTTCAGTCCTTGAAACTCTGCCAAGTCATAAGCTTTTTATGGGAACATTGAAATGAATGTTGATCAGAGCCATACCCATAAGAGTTTTAAATTTTACCACCACTTAGAGGCAAGGGCTTCCCCCCAGTCCCTCACACATCTGAAATCTGTACATTTTTGAAAAGCCTGATGAACTAAAAAAAACGCATACACCCTCCATCTATGAAGATACTGAATTCCCTCTTGGATTATCAGCTGAACTCAGGCCTTGGAAGGACTGTGAACTCCTCCACGCTCTAAAATGAAGCTCCTCAAAGGTAAAATTTTACGTTTTGTATACAAAAAATAATAGCTACTTGGTAAGTGAAGTTAGAGCACCAGAGGCCACCTCATTACCAAGAACACTATATTCTTTTCCCCATCCCTTCCCATATTCATCAGCATCTGCTTTTTCCATGGCCTAAGCTTTATTTTGAAAAAAAGTTAACAGTGGCTCATAAAAATACAATTAATTTTGAGGTACAAGGCTCCTGGCATCCAGACAAGTAGTTGATCATTTAGTTGTCACATCTAATGTGATAGAACTTCAACTGAGTTGGAAAACTTCATAAAATAAGGGGCTTCTTCCTTTCTAATTAACACAGCAATGAAATTTAACAGCCTGGAATGAAAATTTCTTTCCAGCATTATGTTTTTGAAACAACTCATCTACTCCCACAGTCTACAAGACCTTTTACAACACACTACCCAGTAATTTACCCTTTCCAGCTTAAATGCTTCAATTTGGAGTACTCTGTATCAAACCAACCAGGGTGGCAAAAATGCTGCCCCAGAAGACCAGAAAAATATCTGCCATCCTTAACATCTACTCACCCTGCATGCCTTCACATCTATTCTGTAATTGTAGCACTAAAATCTGTGTCCATTGCAGCAGTTATAAGTTTTATCACTGACATAAATTTAAAAAGGCACTAATTAGGTGCACAATGCTTTAAATTTAACAGGGAAATGCACAGAACATACACAGCCTACGTCCAAGTAGGTCTGTCTTTCAGGTCCCTGGGCTGAGAACTTGTGTTGTTTGTATACTATCTTGATTTATGTTTATTTAAACAATGCCAAATATTAGTTTTAAATTTACAGTGATTGCTTTGTAAGATGTCTCCAATCCTATCAGGATAAAGAGCTTATACTAAACAAAACACTTTGTTTATACTAGTAGTACATCTCATAGGAAATACTTAGAATCCCACATGTTCAAAGCAGGACAAAATTACAGCCTATCTTTCCTCAGAGGGTTGCTATCTCCTGCTACCAAGAGGCCAGAAGGACCACATGCAGATCACAAGTCCTGAAAGTTCCAATCAAGAGAGGCTGGTCTGCAGAACCCCAGCAAAGCTGAAAGTGAGGTGTAATGCTACCCTAAAATAACCATTCACACATGCAAACCAATTACTGGTGCAGGTACTTAAGTGTGAAAGCAAAGGCAGAGCAACACCTTGTCCTTCTCCCAAGTACACTAAAAATTTACATGTTCCCAAAAAGATGCCTCTGCATATCCAAGCCCTGTATTTTGTACTCTGGAACTGTGCTTTTACAAGGACTGGCAGAGCTAAGCCCTCCTCTACAGCTGATGCTCTTTTGTGCTGGGATCACAAATTGAAAGTGGACGAGATAAATACTTAAAATCACAGATCCTTAGTGAAATCTCCTCAGCACACTTTACCTCTCGTGCCCAGTGACTGCACAAATTCTCCCCTCTATCTATAATCTGAAAAAATATTCCCCTAATTTGTACACAAATGACAGCAATTCAGTTTTGACGGGGAAAGAAGGAGAAAGGCAGCACTCAAACTCTAAGGATTATTTACGAACAAGCTGAAGCCCTATAAACTTGGCTATTGAAGAAAGACAATCCTCTCTAGCTTATGCCAAGTGGGTCAGACAGAGGAAGAACCTCAGCAGTCTTCAAAGTCAAAGCAGATGGGGAAGTGAATAAGTGCCCATGTGAGCAAAGAGGAAACAAGATTCTATTCATTTTAGCTTGTTTTACAGCTTCAGTTTTCTAGGCACCATTGACTGACATAAGCAAAGGAGCTCACTTCTGTAACAAGTATTAGAAATGCAGAGTAATTACTTAAGACTGCTATACATGCAAAAAATAAAGTCCCAGGGTGTGCAGATTGAGGATGTTGCTAAGCTCAGTAGGAGGGAAGCAGGTGAAGTGGAAGAGAGGTGCTAAGAGGCAGAGAATGGGAGAAATGTTCTTTGCTTTGTAGCTATGAAAAAACCTCTTGGGATTCTTTATCATTAGTGTTTCAGTACCAGAGATATAAATATTTATGTAGCTGTAAAGTAGGTTCTACTCTAGAGCTAATTGTAGCTCTAATTAGAGCATTAAAAAAAACCACATACGCTTAGAAGTAAATTTTTTACCCTTTTTGAAATAAAAAAGCAGCAGTCCACACATGCCACAGAATGGCCATACATTAAATTCCTTAAAAAGCTCAAGCTGACCTCTAGGTCCTTTCTCAGGCTTTACATTGCCAGACAAGATCTGGGCCAAGACCATTTCCATACACAGGGATGCATCTCTGTCTCAGGCTAACCTCATCATCCAAGTGGTGAAACCTAAAACCAGCTAATCTCCCCCAGGGTCATGCTTGTGGAGCTGGGAATCCCTCCATCTGCCTCAGCAATATAAAAACATCACAAAATAAACAGCACATGAACCACAGAACAATTGCCCCTTCAGTCAATGCTGCTCATGCCACCCACCAAGGCCTAATAATTTTCTAACAGATCCCTCGTCCTAAAAAATACTTTTCATACTTTGAAGAAAGACCTTGTGCAAGTTGACAACACACAACTTCTTTTGGATCCATACAAAAGAAGGACTCCCTTCCTCTCCAAATTCCTAGGAGTTTTGCAAGCTATCTGCAATCAGACAGAGCAGACCCTGAAGGACCACAGAAATACTTTGAATCATGAACTTTTAAACTGAGCTGGGAACAGTGGAAGGAGGAGTATTCAGTGCTATAGCTTGCTAGGGAGACACCAAGAGCCAAGGATATGCTGAGGAGATGCTCATCTTCCAAATACTGAGAAACAGGCATCCTTCCACCACTCATTTTAGGAGGTGGCTGCTGAGCTGCATCAGCTATTCCACTGGTGTCTCCATGAGTGTTTTTTGCCCAAGAGTTCTGCTGGAAGAGCCAGAGCTGCAAAACTTGTAAGAAAACTCGACAGGAAGAGGCACTGCGGGGTTGAACAACACCAACCCACTTCGGATACACACTTCATCTTCACTTATGCAAACTCAAGTGATCTGATATCCAGGGGGCTTGTGTGGAGACCAGTCAGGATAGAAATAGGTGTATGAAGTCTTTGCTTGTTTTTCTGTGTACCTATACATCAAGAAATTTGCTAAAATGAGAAGTATGAAGGGGAGGAGAGGCTCTGTTCTGAGTAACAGCAAGTGGGGGGAACTTCAAACTACAATCATTTTTTTCCTCTTGTTAGTTATCATACAAGCGGAAAAGTTAACTACCTTGCTTTAGGTAACTTTTTACCATGAGAACTATTCCTTTTAGCAAATATAAAATCATTCTCACAGCAGCTTTAGATGCTTTAAGATGCAAGGCAAGGACTCCCCCAAACCTCTCTGCCCACTAAAAAAGCTCCAAACATGTTAACCTTGAAGGACCATATGTAAAGTTGCACATGCTGTAGTCAAACCTTTTCTCTGCACTCTGGTGTAGCGGGAGGGAGAAAGAAAAGATATACAAGGTAAACTCATGCTGGCTTTTTAAGAGGATCTCCACAAAAAGGATTTTTTTCTTTTTAATGTGATATGTACAGCTGACCTGGGTTAACACTGTGGTGTGGGGAGTTGAAAAGGGATCACCTGATGAAACAGAAATACCTCCCTCCAAACTATATTGCAGGAACTCCAGCCAAGCACCCCAACCGCAGCAAACAGTGAGAGCCTTCTGGAACAGCACACGTTCTGTGTCAGCAAAGCAGCGTTAATACAAAACTCCATTCAAATAAAGGAGCACTGACCCTTCAGAAAGGATAGGGCTTCATCAGGCTCCTACCACACCAAAGACCACTGAAGATACTCAAACCACTCCAAAAAAATTATTATATCAAAAGGAGGAAAACAATGTCAGCCTTGTACATGTTTTGTTGCTGAATAATGACAGTGTTTACCTTCCCAGCCTANCTTAAAGCTCATGTTTTACAGTACTGATTTCCCTTAAAAGTAAATTTTTTTAGATTTGCCTTTATTAGTTCAACCACATTTGCCAAGTTTTAACAGATGACTTCCTTCTCAGCTGCCTAATTTCAAATTCACCTTTACATACAGCTTAAAAGGGGGCAAAAAGTCATCACAAGTAAGTGGGATGTGATGCTTAACATCAAGGTTTATGCAAACACACTTTACAGTATCAGTTGGGGGTCAAGACTCATGAATTTACTCTGCAACCTCTGCAACACGGGAGAATTAAGAAAGAAAAAGGATGAAACCTAGCCAAAACTTGGAAATATGTATACTCCTGATTGATACAAGGCTACTAGGAAAAAGCAGATGTGAAGTCACACCTTGTTTTATTCATGGGAAAAGCTGAAGAGTACAAGGCCAAAAAGAACTTATTCTATGCAGTGGCAAACTCTGAAATACAGCATACTCCTTCAACATTAATAAAACATGTTGTATACAGAGCTTTTTCTTTTCAGTCCTTGAAACTCTGCCAAGTCATAAGCTTTTTATGGGAACATTGAAATGAATGTTGATCAGAGCCATACCCATAAGAGTTTTAAATTTTACCACCACTTAGAGGCAAGGGCTTCCCCCCAGTCCCTCACACATCTGAAATCTGTACATTTTTGAAAAGCCTGATGAACTAAAAAAAACGCATACACCCTCCATCTATGAAGATACTGAATTCCCTCTTGGATTATCAGCTGAACTCAGGCCTTGGAAGGACTGTGAACTCCTCCACGCTCTAAAATGAAGCTCCTCAAAGGTAAAATTTTACGTTTTGTATACAAAAAATAATAGCTACTTGGTAAGTGAAGTTAGAGCACCAGAGGCCACCTCATTACCAAGAACACTATATTCTTTTCCCCATCCCTTCCCATATTCATCAGCATCTGCTTTTTCCATGGCCTAAGCTTTATTTTGAAAAAAAGTTAACAGTGGCTCATAAAAATACAATTAATTTTGAGGTACAAGGCTCCTGGCATCCAGACAAGTAGTTGATCATTTAGTTGTCACATCTAATGTGATAGAACTTCAACTGAGTTGGAAAACTTCATAAAATAAGGGGCTTCTTCCTTTCTAATTAACACAGCAATGAAATTTAACAGCCTGGAATGAAAATTTCTTTCCAGCATTATGTTTTTGAAACAACTCATCTACTCCCACAGTCTACAAGACCTTTTACAACACACTACCCAGTAATTTACCCTTTCCAGCTTAAATGCTTCAATTTGGAGTACTCTGTATCAAACCAACCAGGGTGGCAAAAATGCTGCCCCAGAAGACCAGAAAAATATCTGCCATCCTTAACATCTACTCACCCTGCATGCCTTCACATCTATTCTGTAATTGTAGCACTAAAATCTGTGTCCATTGCAGCAGTTATAAGTTTTATCACTGACATAAATTTAAAAAGGCACTAATTAGGTGCACAATGCTTTAAATTTAACAGGGAAATGCACAGAACATACACAGCCTACGTCCAAGTAGGTCTGTCTTTCAGGTCCCTGGGCTGAGAACTTGTGTTGTTTGTATACTATCTTGATTTATGTTTATTTAAACAATGCCAAATATTAGTTTTAAATTTACAGTGATTGCTTTGTAAGATGTCTCCAATCCTATCAGGATAAAGAGCTTATACTAAACAAAACACTTTGTTTATACTAGTAGTACATCTCATAGGAAATACTTAGAATCCCACATGTTCAAAGCAGGACAAAATTACAGCCTATCTTTCCTCAGAGGGTTGCTATCTCCTGCTACCAAGAGGCCAGAAGGACCACATGCAGATCACAAGTCCTGAAAGTTCCAATCAAGAGAGGCTGGTCTGCAGAACCCCAGCAAAGCTGAAAGTGAGGTGTAATGCTACCCTAAAATAACCATTCACACATGCAAACCAATTACTGGTGCAGGTACTTAAGTGTGAAAGCAAAGGCAGAGCAACACCTTGTCCTTCTCCCAAGTACACTAAAAATTTACATGTTCCCAAAAAGATGCCTCTGCATATCCAAGCCCTGTATTTTGTACTCTGGAACTGTGCTTTTACAAGGACTGGCAGAGCTAAGCCCTCCTCTACAGCTGATGCTCTTTTGTGCTGGGATCACAAATTGAAAGTGGACGAGATAAATACTTAAAATCACAGATCCTTAGTGAAATCTCCTCAGCACACTTTACCTCTCGTGCCCAGTGACTGCACAAATTCTCCCCTCTATCTATAATCTGAAAAAATATTCCCCTAGTTTGTACACAAATGACAGCAATTCAGTTTTGACGGGGAAAGAAGGAGAAAGGCAGCACTCAAACTCTAAGGATTATTTACGAACAAGCTGAAGCCCTATAAACTTGGCTATTGAAGAAAGACAATCCTCTCTAGCTTATGCCAAGTGGGTCAGACAGAGGAAGAACCTCAGCAGTCTTCAAAGTCAAAGCAGATGGGGAAGTGAATAAGTGCCCATGTGAGCAAAGAGGAAACAAGATTCTATTCATTTTAGCTTGTTTTACAGCTTCAGTTTTCTAGGCACCATTGACTGACATAAGCAAAGGAGCTCACTTCTGTAACAAGTATTAGAAATGCAGAGTAATTACTTAAGACTGCTATACATGCAAAAAATAAAGTCCCAGGGTGTGCAGATTGAGGATGTTGCTAAGCTCAGTAGGAGGGAAGCAGGTGAAGTGGAAGAGAGGTGCTAAGAGGCAGAGAATGGGAGAAATGTTCTTTGCTTTGTAGCTATGAAAAAACCTCTTGGGATTCTTTATCATTAGTGTTTCAGTACCAGAGATATAAATATTTATGTAGCTGTAAAGTAGGTTCTACTCTAGAGCTAATTGTAGCTCTAATTAGAGCATTAAAAAAAACCACATACGCTTAGAAGTAAATTTTTTACCCTTTTTGAAATAAAAAAGCAGCAGTCCACACATGCCACAGAATGGCCATACATTAAATTCCTTAAAAAGCTCAAGCTGACCTCTAGGTCCTTTCTCAGGCTTTACATTGCCAGACAAGATCTGGGCCAAGACCATTTCCATACACAGGGATGCATCTCTGTCTCAGGCTAACCTCATCATCCAAGTGGTGAAACCTAAAACCAGCTAATCTCCCCCAGGGTCATGCTTGTGGAGCTGGGAATCCCTCCATCTGCCTCAGCAATATAAAAACATCACAAAATAAACAGCACATGAACCACAGAACAATTGCCCCTTCAGTCAATGCTGCTCATGCCACCCACCAAGGCCTAATAATTTTCTAACAGATCCCTCGTCCTAAAAAATACTTTTCATACTTTGAAGAAAGACCTTGTGCAAGTTGACAACACACAACTTCTTTTGGATCCATACAAAAGAAGGACTCCCTTCCTCTCCAAATTCCTAGGAGTTTTGCAAGCTATCTGCAATCAGACAGAGCAGACCCTGAAGGACCACAGAAATACTTTGAATCATGAACTTTTAAACTGAGCTGGGAACAGTGGAAGGAGGAGTATTCAGTGCTATAGCTTGCTAGGGAGACACCAAGAGCCAAGGATATGCTGAGGAGATGCTCATCTTCCAAATACTGAGAAACAGGCATCCTTCCACCACTCATTTTAGGAGGTGGCTGCTGAGCTGCATCAGCTATTCCACTGGTGTCTCCATGAGTGTTTTTTGCCCAAGAGTTCTGCTGGAAGAGCCAGAGCTGCAAAACTTGTAAGAAAACTCGACAGGAAGAGGCACTGCGGGGTTGAACAACACCAACCCACTTCGGATACACACTTCATCTTCACTTATGCAAACTCAAGTGATCTGATATCCAGGGGGCTTGTGTGGAGACCAGTCAGGATAGAAATAGGTGTATGAAGTCTTTGCTTGTTTTTCTGTGTACCTATACATCAAGAAATTTGCTAAAATGAGAAGTATGAAGGGGAGGAGAGGCTCTGTTCTGAGTAACAGCAAGTGGGGGGAACTTCAAACTACAATCATTTTTTTCCTCTTGTTAGTTATCATACAAGCGGAAAAGTTAACTACCTTGCTTTAGGTAACTTTTTACCATGAGAACTATTCCTTTTAGCAAATATAAAATCATTCTCACAGCAGCTTTAGATGCTTTAAGATGCAAGGCAAGGACTCCCCCAAACCTCTCTGCCCACTAAAAAAGCTCCAAACATGTTAACCTTGAAGGACCATATGTAAAGTTGCACATGCTGTAGTCAAACCTTTTCTCTGCACTCTGGTGTAGCGGGAGGGAGAAAGAAAAGATATACAAGGTAAACTCATGCTGGCTTTTTAAGAGGATCTCCACAAAAAGGATTTTTTTCTTTTTAATGTGATATGTACAGCTGACCTGGGTTAACACTGTGGTGTGGGGAGTTGAAAAGGGATCACCTGATGAAACAGAAATACCTCCCTCCAAACTATATTGCAGGAACTCCAGCCAAGCACCCCAACCGCAGCAAACAGTGAGAGCCTTCTGGAACAGCACACGTTCTGTGTCAGCAAAGCAGCGTTAATACAAAACTCCATTCAAANAAAAAGGATTTTTTTCTTTTTAATGTGATATGTACAGCTGACCTGGGTTAACACTGTGGTGTGGGGAGTTGAAAAGGGATCACCTGATGAAACAGAAATACCTCCCTCCAAACTATATTGCAGGAACTCCAGCCAAGCACCCCAACCGCAGCAAACAGTGAGAGCCTTCTGGAACAGCACACGTTCTGTGTCAGCAAAGCAGCGTTAATACAAAACTCCATTCAAATAAAGGAGCACTGACCCTTCAGAAAGGATAGGGCTTCATCAGGCTCCTACCACACCAAAGACCACTGAAGATACTCAAACCACTCCAAAAAAATTATTATATCAAAAGGAGGAAAACAATGTCAGCCTTGTACATGTTTTGTTGCTGAATAATGACAGTGTTTACCTTCCCAGCCTAACACATTACAGCTCTGGACCCAACTTTAAAACAGAGTACATGACAGAATTAATTATGTCCTTTCCTCTTAACGACCATTCCCTGGTTATTTATTAGCTCGGTCTGCATATATTCATAGATGTGTCTAATATACAAACTTAAAAGAACTTAAAACTGATGCCTAAATACTTCCCTCATTTGCAGAGTCCTCTCCATCCTCTGGACAGGCAGTGGCACCAATAAATACAGTCTCAGGCTGCAAAATAGTCAATGCTCAAGCAGTTGAGGGAGATAAGGGGGAATCTCAAGCCTGCTGCAATGGCAAGTGTGTTTCAGGAGCAATGCAGTGCTGTTCCCAAGCAACAATCTATCTCAGACATGTTCTCAGAGGGCTCTGCTAAGGACTTTTCCACCTTTGTTGGCCCACTCATAGTTTGGAGGCCACCAGCCAGTTCCTGTGTGTTTCTGGAAAAAACAAAAGCTATGCCACACAAAATACCCTGAGCTTAGCACCCTGGCAAAGGAACGGCAGATAGATAAACTCAGATGAACCACCTAAAAGGAAAACTAAAGGGAACTCAAAAGCCTCTCTGCAGTTGTCTGTCTTCACTCTCCTGAAGTCCTCCCTGAAGAGGGAAAAATATCAGGGAAAAGCAGATTGGAGAAGACTTCTGGTTTAAGGGAATCATTTTTACTTCACCAAGGTCCCTCATCTCAAGGAGAAAAGCTGCCCTGCTGACCATTCACTGGAAGACCAAAAGGAAGAGAGGGTAGGTCCTGCAGAAAGCAGAGACAGGAGAAACAAGAAAACCCTTTCACAGACACTTTACAAAGAGTAGCAGCACTTTTGTCAGGGTAGATGCTAAGATACTATATTCCCATGTGAACACAGCAGTTGCTTTTGGCCTCATCCAGGATCAACAAGCAACTCCAACTAACATACCGAATTAGCTGTCTATCTAGGGATTAACTCCTTGCCTTGCATCAGAGGTCAGTCGAGTCTTCTCTCCACCACAAAGGAAAGCATAGTACCTTTTGGTACAGCAGCACACTTAGTTCTTCCACCCATCATCCACGGCACTGTGGCACTGCATTTGTGCCCAGAATGCCCCAAAGATACTCAGAAATAGACAAGAGCAGGTGTTTGCAATCAACACTCAGAAATCCTGTCAATCACTGATTATGTGGAATTCGGCATTTTAGAGGTGTAGATGGGGTTCAGAAGACCAAAGGGGGTTGTTAAATTTGTTCATGTTCCCCCATCTTTTGGGCTAAAAAAATATAAAACTCTCAAGCTTTTCATGATTTCTCTATATCAAAAGCTCCTGCGTGAGGGAAAGAGGGAAGAGAAAGGGATGGAGGAAGAGCAACTGTTATCTACAAATCTGGAAGCATGAAGGTTTCATTTCATGACAAAATTATATTAAATGACAGCAACAAATTTACTTTCTAGGGGAAAAAAAAATCCAGAGCATCTCTTGAAAACAAAATTTATAAACTGATGAGATGATGCAGTAATATGCAGATATAACCTGTATTTCATTATTCTGCACCACGTCCACTTCATCTGATTAAATGAATAAATGAGGTCCTTATGTCATACTAGAGGCATTACCCCTACTTTTGTTTACAACATCTTTCTAGCCTTTAACCACAGCACACGCAGCACAGCTGGCTGGCAGCTCAACGCTACAACCCAACATGCAAAAGAAGTTAAGATAGGGGAAGTGATTCTAAATAAAACCACAGGAAAAAATCTTGCTTCACTTACCTAAGCAAAGTTGTCATTAGAGAGTTTTCCAGTAATAAAATCCAAAAAAAAAAGCCTGAAAGAAACATAGAACAAGGCAAAGTTTCAGTACATAGGATATTACTCTCACTTGTGTTTTTCTTGGGAATGGGAAAAGTCAGTGATTTAAAGAAAAAGTAAATTCAGTCCATTAGTTGCCTGATAGTTATTTGTAACAAAAAGGTCTTCCTCAGACAGAGGACGTAACAGAAACAATAGGGCAGATTTTTCACTGCTGCTGCCAGCATTATACCAGTGCAATTCCCCAAACGTCAATCACACGGGGCTGCAATAAAACTAGTGTTATCCAGCAGACGAGTCAGGCCTAAGGCAATTAGCTAAGCTGCCCCATTTAGATTTTCAGTCATCTCTCCCTCCCACTGAGCTGGATTACCAGAAAGTTTGGACCATGTTGAGGGGTGGGAATCAAGGAGTCACACATGTTCACACACAGAGAGTTGGGCTGAAGGTGGCCAGAAACAAAAATGCTGCTTATAAAAAAAATACCCAAACCACCACAGGGCTAATTGCAAAAGACTGAGGCAGCACAACACATATCAATATTAAGAAAGCTGGGAAATACAAGACTTCATTATAGGCATAAAAATCCAAAGCAAAGTACAAGTTACTGGCAAAAATGGCGTGTGGCCATGACAGGTTTTACCAAAATCACAGCTACCAAAAAACTCCTGGAAGCTTGTTGAGACTCATGAATGCAGACTGAAAATAAAAA